>OOFC01043003.1:0-23769 GCA_900323345.1 Pseudochromis fuscus
GCAGAGCCGCTCTTCGCCCTGCAGAGACCTCAGCATCCGCCCCTCGGTTGCCGTGGAGACGGCGGCTGCGACTCGTCTCGACTCAAACTGGTGGATTGGTTTTGCCACACCCATGGGTGTCTGGAATGAAAGAGGAGGAAGGTTTAGAGGGAAAGATTAGAGAGAGAGGGAGGAGAGGCTCAGACACGAGGCTTTTAAACCCAGACAAGGAAAAATCTGAGCTTTAACAAGGGAAACACCATATTTTCTATGCGTCATTGTTCCTGGGACTCCTTTGTCCCATCATGCTCTGTGGGAATTGCACAAATGAGTGTTTGATTGTGATGATTTGACAATGTCTGGGCTGAAAATGAATTAATCCTGCATGTTATTAAGTTGTACTTAGCAGTCTCCTTCTGCTGACATCCCAACATTGCTGGGAGAAGGAAAGGGAGGGTCAGGATGCTCCTCAACATGTGGGTGTTTTCTGCAGGGAAGCATGTGCTAAAAACAAACTGACAGGCTTGTATAAGGGACTGCATGCTCTGTGAGATACTGCAGACAGAGGAAAGAGTCGGTGATGCATGCAGCCCCGTCAGCTGTGAGAAAATGAATTAGGAAAAGTTTGGTTCAGCAGACAAGTTGTGATACATTTGTCATCTTTGTGTAACATCCATGTGAAAATGTTGTCCCAGCACGGTGCTACAGGTTTGATTTGATCTTGTAGCTTTGAAGTCATCTTTCGCAATCACTGTTTGAAAATTGGCACTGCAGGGTTTTGGTTGTGCTGTTATTCAATACGCTTTGCAACACATATTAACACATTTCCCCAAGAGCACGAATAAACACTGGATCCTGAGGTTGCAGCTGGAGTTTGACTTGCAACACAGTTCATTATCCACGAAGTCCGAGGCCTTGTTGTCAGCTCCGGGCATAAACCTGAATGTGAATCTGCTTTGATTGGTGATTATATAGAGAACAACAAATCAGGGATTATGTGTAAATTCAAAGTAAATTCTTCTCTTAGCTTTTGATTGTTCATATATTTCAAATTTGCCAGAGATGTATGAATGATCGAAAAATTCACCTCCCTACTCTAAATTCTCGTCTAGTGTGTTGAGATTGAGTTGTGATGGGATGTATGCAGTATGTATATATATAGAGAGAGAAAATACGAGACTCTGACATGACCCATACCCTCTCCTGACATGCCATAGTGATTCAAAGCGCATGCATTTCCCTATTTGTTGCACAGCTTTGAATAATTCAGCACCCAGTGTAAAGATGGTGAGCTATTTTAAAGGAAATGCAGTGAATTATTAACGCCGGTGGACCCAGGTATGTTAGCAGTCACATTAGATCTCACATGCAACCTGTACATTTTTAGAGGTAAAAAAAACCCTCAGGTGATCAGTCAAACTCCTGACAGCTGCACCGGAAATATATTTTTTATCTGCAGCTCCCGTGTGGTCGTACTGTGTATTATACATGAGAGTGTGTGAATTAATCAGTACATTACTCAGCAAAATACACAGTGTTTTCATTTTTGATGTTAGGAGGTGTAATTGCAGCAGATAGGTGCTGTGTGTAGCTTTTCATTGAAGAATTGGTGAATAGATGTAATGTTACAGCAGCTACTGTGCGTCTCTGTGGACATTATGATTTAAATAGAATAAAACGATAAGTATTATTGCTCAGTGAGAAGTTGTGAAAGAGCAACTGCAGCTGAATGATCAGTCTGCTCGTGTTCATTAAATGATGCTTTTACATAATTGCAGAAAGCTTGATGATTTCTGTGATCGCATCCGACTGGAGGACGATTGTTTCAATCTAGACGTCGTTAGACACTTTGGATATTCGCTGATTATTTACTTACTGTTTATTGTACAGGACAATGTAATGCTCTTTGTTACCAGTAGAAATTCACACCTTGTACTGAAGCTATTTCATTTCATACTCACACAAATTATTAGTATATTAATTTTACTGTTTTCTTGTTAAACTTGAAACAGCATTTATTTTCTTCAGTATGAAGAAGAACAATTATAAGAAATCATGTTTAACCTTTTCGCTGGTTTTGTACCGGTCCACGTAATCCACGCACAGACTGGTTTACTGGTCCATGTTTATTTATTTATGCAAATTTACCCAGAGTGGAAACAGCTGCTGAAACAAAGAATAACAATTTGTAAGTTTGGGCGTAATGACGGAGCGGGTATTTGAACATGATGTATTTTTGTTGAAATCGTTACACAAGGTTGGTGGCTCCCCCCTCCAACAAAAACCCTCCCACATCATACGTGTTTGTTTTCATAATACATTTCTATTCCGTTCTGCAGCTGTCTTGTATATACGCTTGCATGGATTTGTGGCGTCATGACGAGAATTAGGCAAAAAATTTTGGATATTGGTGATTTTTTTTTCCACAGTGTTCAGTCTATGGCATTGATGCCATAGACTGAACACTGTTGCCCTCTTGTGGTGAAACAGCAACACTCTCAGGACCCCATCATCTGATCTTGACCATGTGGTGAATCTCTCAAAATACATTTTATTGGAATCTGTTTAGTATTTTTGTTACTTTAAAAACAACAACAACAACCAAACATACTGCACATAGCATGCAAGATAATTTATTTAATTTACTGGAACATTTCATTTGCATGTTTTTAGCTTAGCGTGCGACAAACATCCAGACTCTGGCGTCTCATTGATCCGCTGCCCGGCACACATGAACCCTCAGATATCTGCATGCATAAGAGATATTTCGCAAAAGTCACATGACGCGTTTGGCTCGTTAGGGGCTCAACTAACGAGGAACACGATCCAGATCTTCTGACATGATGTTGTTGTCTATCAGCGAGCCTAATGGATTATTCATGGTCATGTTTACACAAGTGCTCCCACTTAAAAGCTCTGAAACGACGTCTGTTGCGTCAACCTCGGTTCCTCTCGGCACATAAATCTTCTGTTGGCTCGCGGCTGAAATGCAGGTTGTATGTAGTCTGGAGGCTTTAATGGGCAGGCTTTTAGTGTGCCATGGGAACACTGAGCCACATGCTCTGTTTCTGACCTCTGATACCTCTGGTGCCCAAGTGAGTGTCCCTAATGTGTTTGTGTTGGATGATTGATTAATGCTGCAAGAACAAAAGTGCTACAACTGTATTTTTCTTCAAGATTTTAGAATAACACAAAGATGGAGGGTATTTTCTGTCATATCACGTGATATTAGCGTGCTGATTTCACCTCTCGCATGTTATCCTGAATATTAGATGGAAAACAAGCTTCCTCTGAAAAAAAAGTGAGATATAAGATGGATTTTCTGCACCGTGCGCCTGTCTGACAACTTAAGCTACTTTCACATGATCAGCATCAAAGTGCTTAACGCCGCGTAAAACCATTCATTTTTAATGGAGTGAACGTTGAGGCCTGATTTAGCAGCGATGCTTCGGCCGCCGCTGGGAACCGCTCGAGCAAAAAAAACTTTATTTTTAAACGTGAACACAGAGTTTTTGTGGAGCTGTTGCAGTTTTTGTGGAGGCCTCTTTACACCAAAGTAAGAGCTCGGTGTTAGTCACCGTTTGTTCACTCAGTTCATGCTCGAAGCAAAGATGTAGTCAGCTGATAAAATATCTGAAAATTATTTGGTTACTTGTCACATGCACAGACCTCATGTGAACTTGTGAAAGTCTTGTGAATGTATATTATAATATATGATATGTATATTTCTTATGTTAAATCAACAAGTTTGGACTCTGTAGTTGATTGCACCAGGATTTAAAAAGCTAATAAAACCAGAACACATACATTTGTGCAATATGTTTGTTTTTGTATGTGCAATATTTCAGAATGTGCAATATGTGCAATTAATCATGTTGTTTGTTTATTATTGTGGAGGCATGTTGTGTGCAGCGTACGAGTTCAAAACAAATTTCCCTATGGGGACAATAAAGTATATCGTACTGTATGGTATTGTATCGTATCGTATATCGTATCGTATATCGTATTGTATCATATCATATTGTATCGTATCGTATATCGTATCGTATATCGTATTGTATCATATTGTATCGTATCGTATCGTATTGTATCGTATCGTATTGTATCGTATCGTATATCGTATTGTATCATATCGTATCGTATCGTATTGTATCGTATCGTATCGTATCATATTGTATCGTATCGTATCGTATCGTATATCGTATCGTATATCGTATCGTATCGTATCGTATTGTATCATATCATATTGTATCGTATCGTATATCGTATCGTATATCGTATTGTATCATATCGTATCGTATCGTATTGTATCGTATCGTATCGTATCATATTGTATCGTATCGTATCGTATCGTATATCGTATCGTATATCGTATCGTATATCGTATTGTATCATATTGTATCGTATCCTATCGTGTTGTATCATATCGTATCGTTTTGTATCGTATCGTATATCGTATTGTATTGTCTTGTATCATATCGTATCGTACATTTGAGTCATCATTTTCCAACTCGATAATATAAAAACTTTGAATTATGTGATGACTCTATAAATTAAAAATGTACTTATTATATATGATAATTTATAATATGCATATAGGATTTCACAAGCTCACATGAGGTCTGTAGTTGATTGCAGTAGGAGTTAAAAAGCTAAGAAAGCCTAAAAACATACTGATGTCATTATATAAACAAGTACTTTAATAAACGTGTAAAAACTATAATTTTATGCACTAAAATCCCAAATGGTTGAAACTGCTGAGGATGAGGGTGATGTGACACAGTTATGTTGTGTTAGGTGAACTTTTTCGTGTGTGTGCTGGAGTAAATTAAAAGTTTTGTGCGTGGGCTGTTTCAGATGTAGTGAGGGAGAGGGGGATTTCCTGTGTGCGATCCACCAGAGGACCGCTGCTGTCCTGCTAAGTTGCTAAAAGCTCTGCTCTGTGTGCAGCCGTGTGTCTGTATATAGACTCTGTGCATCTCGGGCACTTCATGCTGTCACACCATACAGGCGTGCAAAGTGCGTGCGAGAAAGCAGCAGACGCAGCACTGACAGTGAGGGAGATGTGGTTTTTGTTGTTGTTGTTTAGGAGAAATCCCTCAGTGGTTGGTGTGTGTTTGTGGTGTCTGGTGAGTGGAGATGGAGCTCAAAGGGGTTTCTGCTCCTGACATGGTGTGATGTCAGAGGTGACCGACAGGCTTCTCACTGAGATGGGAACTGGTCCAAATACACTTTAAAAAGCAATGCAGTTATTTTCAACTCGGGCATAAATGAGAATCCTGTATGGTTTACATCAGTGGACTAAACTGAATACATCAGTACAGCCAATCAGATTTGATTTAACCTCCTAATTAAGTTGACCCAACTTAATTTTTAGTATGAGATTTCATATGAAGTGCTGAAATGACGCATCACAACACAAATGTCACAACACAAATTATTTATTATAAAAAATGAAAGTGTGTGTTTCTGGGAACGTCATCAAATTCATAGGGTAGGTAGGATTTTTTTGTTTGTCCAGGGTTCAGGGATCGGGTATATGTGATGACCACCATGCATCCAGATTATCCGGTGGATGAAATATGTTAAATTTGCATACATGTCTCTACATTTGCAAATAAATGTTTATACCAATTTTTATTTTAATACTGGAAAACGTCTGTACATGTACTTTGGAGTGTTTTGTATATATTACATAGATTACGGTAGTAATGCAGGTAAATGGAGTAATGCGTGACGTGCAGTGTTGCGTGCATATTACCTACATTACGGTAATGTATGGAAGCTGTTGGCTTTCAGAATCAGCTGGAATTATGTCGCTAGCGTAAATGGTTGAGGAATTATGATGATTTGATTGACACATGCCACTTCCTGTTACCGGCTAAATGTTCAGAGGTAAAGGTTAATAAATAATAAATACATAGTTTTTACTGATTTTTTACCTTTTTTTTCCCGTTTCAAGGGAAAAAAAAACATTATGGTCGGCTGCAGTAGGGTCAGGGTTTTTTTTTATTAGAAACCAGTATCTCTTCAGTTTGAATAAAAAAGACAATATTAAATCACTGTTACATTTGCTAATAAGTACTTTTCTTTACCATCATCTGTGCACCAAACAAATACTTGACACAGTGAATGAACACTGGTTTCTCTCCTTTCTCACCCTCAGTATTTCTGTCTCTTCATCCATTTCTGTAACACTGTGATTCTCCCAGTTTGTACAAATACTTACAGAATATTTCCACTGATTCTTTCTTCTCTATCAACACAATACCACATTTATTTTTTACAAATGAGAAACTTAATGATTTCCTTTTACTTCTTTAAAGTCATTTCCTGTGCCTCAGCAGACTGTTCATCTCTTAATGTTTAGTTTTCGGATGGTTCAACAAGCAGTGAATCGTGTAATATTTATTGAAAGCAGCGTGTAATGTGCCCATTGGGTTGTTTTTATTTTTTGTTTCTTTCAAGATTACTCATTAAGATTTCGCAGTACATGACAGTTCCTCACGTTGGACAGAAAGTTCGTAACCATCCCGCCTCGCTGGCCAGTGTTGGAGTTTTAAAAAGCCTCTGAGCTCCAGTTACTAGAAGGTTTTTCTCTCTGACGCTCACACACTCCTGAGGACGGGCTGTGATTGTGTCGGGTGGAGAGCTCTTCTCCTGCAAACAAGTGGCTGTCAGTCTTTCTCCGAGCAGACGCCGACCTCCACCGAAACACCGCAGTTCATCAAAGCATTTTAACGATGCTTCAGTTTGCTATCACTGAGCTCTACCTCCTTCACCTGTGTGTGTGTGTGTGTGTGTGTGTGTGTGTTCCCCGTGTTCCCCTCCTCCCTGATGAGATTTCACACTTTTGTGGCAAACAGCGATTACTTTATCCTTGCGTAATGCTGATTTCATGCTTGGCATACGTCTTGTCACAGATGCTGCTCCCACTTTTTCCAGCTATTTTCTTTTATTTATTTTTTTTAAAGCCTTGGTTTGTGCCTTTCAGTGTGATGCTGTTATCTCTCTTTTTTTTTTTGCTCTCCGTTGATCTTCATTAAAGTGCTCACTGGGAGCAAATGGCACAATATCAAAGAAATTTGTTGTGCAAGACGGAGCCGTCCTGTACTCAAGGAAGCAGGAGAATATTGTTTTTATACACAGATGAATCTTTTCCCACCGTCTGCCTTTGGTCGCACCTAAATTACCTTTTCTTGATTTTCTTTCCTAAGGGAGCAAAACAGGATTTTATTGAATAGTAGTTGAATTGTTCCAACGTTACATCTGCATCAGATCCAAACAGATTTGACCCTTTCTAATAGAATTAAGCCACATTATCCACTTGCCTGAGGATTATGGGTAATATAACTCTCCGCTATGTGTGTATTTTGTGCAAGAGGAAAAGTAAAGTGAAACTTACAATACTGTGGTTGCTGAAAATAGAGGCAGAGACTGAACAAATTACCGTATTTTCCGGACTATAAGCCGCTACTTTTTTCCGACGCTTTGAACCCTGCGGCTTAAACACCGGTGTGACTCAGTATCGGCGTCACGAAGCTTGTTAGCTTTTTACAAGCTAGCAAGCTCCGTGCTGCCGATACATTTATCCTCGTCACATCAGACCCGGTCAGAGTGGACCACATGAAACTGTTTGAATAAATTCAGTAGTGGCTAATAGACAGGTGCGCTCAATAGTCCATAAAATACGGTAATCTGATCTCAGTCCCAGTTTGTGCTTCTTTCTCCGAGCTGGTCGTCTGATTTGTCGATTGTCCTCTGCTCTATTATGATGCAAAGTTTCAGCACTTAGCATAAGACCTGCATTTAAGTTCATAAAAGTTCACAAGAAAATATAAGTAATGGGGAAAATGCTTAATTTTTAGATTAACTTTTTAGAGAAATTGAGAGAAACAAGTCAAGTGTCTTGGAAAAAAAACGACTTGTCCTGAAAAATAATGAAACTAAACTGTGTCACATGGTTTTAATCTAAAATGTGACTTTCTATGACTTACTTATACATTATAATTCTATATTATGGTAAATGGAGTACATTCATATAGAGCTTATATCACCTTAGCTCCCAAGCGCTTTACAAAGCCCCTCATTCACCCATTCACACACTCACACACCAATGGCTGCAGAGCTGCCATGCAAGATGCTAGTCACCATGGGGAGCAACTTCAGGTTCAGTGTCTTGCTCAAGGACACCTGGACATGTGGACAGGAGGAGCTGAGGACGACCCGCTCTACCACCTGAGCCACAGCTGTACCTCGTATTATGAAGTTTTTTTACAATGTGTATCAACATGGACACAGGTGCTGGTTCTTCAAAGTGAAGCGAAGATACTAGATGTTGGCTCCAAATGAGTTCAGTTCAAAAATCTGTTTTTAAATCATGAAATATTCAGTCAGTAATTTTTCCACAAGTCATTCTGATGTCATTAGAAACAGTCGACTCTTCTTCTCTGTGATCTGGTGCAACATCTGAAAATTATTTAACATTAAATAGATATTATGCTTCAAACTGAGGATTTAGGGGCGTGGTTAGTTTGATTGACACTGAACTCCAGACTCATACACATTGGACAGTGTCCTCAGGTTCAAGTGTGAGACCCGCCCCCTTTAATATCCAAATATGGTCACTCCAAAAAACCAACATGGTGACGTTCAAATGCTCCTGGAGTTCACATGTCCACGTGATGTCAGCTCAGTACAATACATTAATCAAAGAGGAGATAATGATACAATGTTCCCGTTCATCCATAAGCACTGGTCTACATTTCCTGGAACATCTAAACTGAAACACATCATTGAGTCCATCATTATTTCATAAGGGCACCATTGTCCATCTGACGTCCATTTCTTTTTTAAGACACCACATGATGAGATTCCTTGTGTTGCACAAATTGTTTAACAGTATTAGATGATCCTCTCCTGAAACAGTGAACACACGCTCCATTCACCCAGCACAGTCCCATCACTGTTAACACACACAGAGCAGCCTGTGTGCCTGTGTGTGGTGTCATCTTACAAGAGGTGCAGCGGTTCATTTTAATAACTTGGTTTTAATAACCTCATCAGCTGGGATGTGTAAGCCATCACTGTCTGCTGCCCTCTCGGCCACAGAGACGCACCGAGGGGCTGAGCAGAGCTTTTCTTTTTTAAAGTGATTGGATAAATGTTACTGGGAAAACTGAGTGATTCTCAGTAGTGGGAGGCTGTAGGTTTACACTGATTTATATTAGTGAACAGTCAGACAGAAGCCAGATGTCACAGTGTGTCTGCTCCATAGTGGATCTCCCAATACTGCCACATGCTACCACCTTTCTGTGTAGCCCTGTTTACATCTCTGCTGGTTTTCATTCAATCTCTGAAAATGGATCATTACAGCTCAGAAACACTAGAAGAAAATCAAATTAATTATTGTCTTATTAATTATCAGTTTTCGTTGATTTTATTTGTTTTTTAAAATGATAACAGTTGGTTGCAACTTAAAAAAAATTTACACAATTTAGGAAATTATTATTCTTAAGATTCTAGTGTTTTTATTGTCACTTCCACAATAAGGTGAAACATACAGAGGTGTGATGCTGCTCCTCCTCCTCCCTCCATGCTACACATAACAAATATCATAAGACACACAAAAACTAATCTAAATCTAAAATACCCAAATATAAACCAACAGAACAGAGAAATCACTGAATTGTAAACCACTTGTGCAAGAATATGGATAATATAACTATCTAGAAACTACCTGGTAAACTACCACTGCAAACATGGGGACTAGAAATACTAAAATGTAAAGAAACAGAGGCTTTTAAGTAAACAAGATATACATATTTAAATAATATAAATGAGTTTACTGCAAAAAAATGTTGACGTACCAAAGCAAATAACCATATTTTTGCAGCATTTATCAAGACTTTATATGGGAAAAGACAAAAAAAGAAGAGACATGCAAATAAAACTAAACGTGTGAAAAATAAATCTGAACAGTTGCAGGAATTTTTGCCTTTACTTTTCCTTAATATGTAATAAAATGTGTAATATACTGCAGGGCTTTAATTCTTCCATCTGTTATCACTACATCAAATTCCCTCTTTGTGTTGCATCCACACTTATCATCAGTGTGATCAATCAGCTGCTGGGGTGGTGGTCGTGAGGGGGGATGTGTGGTCTGGTCGGTCAGTCGTCTGTTAACCAACCAGAACCAGAAAGTTAATGTGATTAAACTGGTGTGGAAATTACAGAGGTCTGCCTATAGCCCCATACGTTCCTCCTCTAATCACTCTGGACTAGTTCCTCCCAGGGAGCCCCTGTTCACGTATGCACCATCATCTTCCTCGTATCCTCTGCTGCTCTGTGTGTGTGTGTGTGTGTGTGTGATATGAAGTGGCTGGATGTATGTCAGGTTATTGTATAGTGAGTGGCTGTCTCCTTATTCATTTCCTCACAGATTCCCCAAACATATCCACTTCCTGTCTGTTCTCCATGATGCTATCCAGCAGACAGGAAATCACATATCACTGTTTTTCCCATCAGTCACCCCCCAACACTCTGCAATCTATCCGTGCTTCTGTTTGGTTATTTGTCATTTGATATATTTTCCCTGCTGATACTGTACGTTTCCAAACTCCCGATGATCACAGCAACACAGCGTCCATCAGCAGGTTTGGTATTTTTGCTTCCTGTCAGGGTTTATTTTGCTCCCAGCAGTTAACGTCTGTCCAACTTCAATTGATCCTGTCGCTGCTCATTTGAGCTCAATGAAAATGTGCTACATCAAAGCCCGAGAGAGAGAGAGGGAGCGGTGCACTGCTGCACCGGTGATGTGTTCAGAAAATCTTTTTGGTGTTTGAAGTGACTTTATTGTGACACCGGTGAAGCTGATCTCCAGAGGAAATCACCGGATCCATGAAACGCCATCTTCAGTTTCAGCCTCTTTTCATGAGCTCTCGTCCTCAATCAAATCAGTGATTCCCCCTGTGTTTACCATCCACCCTGAGACTAGTAGTTGTCTTTTATACATGCTGTATTTACTGGTGTAAAGTGGAGATTCAACATGAAAGCCAAAGTTCAGTTGGCGGCATCAGTGAGTCATATCTACGGGAGCTTCAGTTCGCAGCATTAGCAGTCGGAGCCACGCAGCGCTGCAAGTTTCACTCCTTCCACTTTGATGTTTTGGGCTCCTTTCTGATAAGCAACAAAGTCTCAGAGGCATCGATGGAGCAAAACACCCAGGGAGGCTCCACACTGTTTGTGTGTCTGAGCAGCTCAGAGATGGAGATAGGCTGCGAGGTTGTCAACGAGGTTTGTTTATTTCAAGTTGGAAATAAAAATAAAAGCTGCATGTATATGGACGCTCAGAGGTGACAGTGTTGTCTGATGCTTGGACAGTGTCTCTCCTCTCAGAAATGTTTCCCTGAGGTTTTGCGACTGGGATTCTGGGATTTGGTCGTGTTCACTACAGGAGCATTAGTGAGGTCGGCCGCTGAAAATCAAGCCTGTCAGTGAGTCTGCTTTTTAGGTCATCCTAAAAGTCTTGGATAAGGTTGAGGTCAGTGGTTTGTGCAGGTCTGAATGATCTCCTCCAATCCATCAAAGAAACTCTCAGTGTTGCTACAATGTTAAAAGCACATTATTGTCTAATGTTGGGTCGTTTCATGTCAAATCAACATGAATTTCCCTTGACCTCTCAGGGGAGTAATAGAGACCAATGAGTAATGGCCAGAACTGGAAAATAGTTTGCACTTATTACTGGGATACACGCTAACGAACTTTAAGCTAATTAGCAATAGCCATAACTCTAAAAGTAGAGCACCCAAAGAGCTGATTCTGGTGTCGTCTTGAAGCTTATTTCAAGCTCTTTATTCTCATTTAGCAGCTTTATTCTCAGGTCATTGAGAAGAAAATTAAAACAAATTATAAACTTCAAAGATGAGCCAAATAAATATACAATTTTTAATTTTTCTCTAATTCATGTCAGAGGCACCTCATGATGTAAACAAACTTCCCTGTAAATTCAGTGATGGGCAGTTGGACTATAAAGAGTTTGAAATGATCTTCAAAATGACACCAGAATCAGATCTCTAGCTGTGATACTTTTAGAGATATGGATGTTTTAATTTGCAAAGTATCGCTAATTAGCTTAATGTTTGTTAGCATGTATCTCAGTAATTAAGAGTCTTAGCGCAAAAGTTTTTCCAGTTATGGCATTTACTCATGAATCTCAGTTATTTCCCCAAAAATCTGAGAGGTAGAGTTAAACTCTTGTTTGATTTGACACAGATGATCCTAAATCATGATACAATTGAAGCAAAGATCATTAAAAACTGACCAGACCAAAAGTTCAAATGTTCACACAGAGGTCCAGAAACTTCTTTGGCACAGAAATCTTCAATAAAAGTACCTTTTTTTCTCTCTACTTTATACAAAGTCCTTGCAGTAGCTTTTGTCCATAAGTTTGAGCAGTTCAATGAAACATTGATTTCTCTTTCTGAGGGATCGTTTTCTCTGAACAGTTTTAATTTGCCTGCATGGGGGAAGAAACAGGAAGTAAAACAAAGCAGGTTTTTACAGGAAGGAAACAAACATTAAAACCCCAAAGTAGATTTTGTGTATCAGAATTGTTTCCTTTTTACTTCCTGTTGCAAACATCTAATAACCCACTGTTCATCTCACAAACTTTTGATGGTTTCCCATTGGATCAGGTGCTAAACGTTTGACCTATATTTGTATCTTTTAGCATCTTTCTGTTTGTTCTAGTGAACATCACATTTGTTACATTTCTATGTAACTTCTGCACAAATCTTCAAAACTCACTCAAGGCTGTTCCTTTCAAGTTCAATTTCAAACATAAATTGTACTTTTAATGCATTTTAACAGTTAATTTCATAATAAAATGTATTGTTTTGATCTAGTCATTATTTTACTCCTTTACTGTGAAAAATCGTATTGAACACAAACTTATTTAACGTAGAACTCCGACAATTTTCTTCTCAACCCTTTTTTAAAAAACGATTCAGTACATTTAATTTAATAAATATCCAAAGCTACACTTAATTCTGCGCTTTATAGATACAAATTATCTTGAGGTGGTGACTTGATGAAGAAACTTTTGGACTTAACTTAAAAACCCTGTGTTCAGACTGGGTCCAGTATTAACAGAGGAGTGAGTGATTGTGTATTTACAGCGTGCATGTCAATCACGCACTGAAACGTTGCAGCAGTTAATGATTTAAATCCAGAAAAATGATGCCACTGTGTAAAATCTATACTCGCGTTGTTGATGATTAATGGGAGGAGGTTGGTGGACTAGAACGGAGCAGGGCGGAGTTTCATGTCCCAGTCGATAGGATTTGGTTTTCCATGTGCGTTAATTAACACGGTGAGTTCAAACAAGGCCACACAGGGTTGGAGCTCGTGCATGGTTGTATAATTACAGTGAATTTCATTGTGTTTTATGATTCATCTGATTGTTTATGTTGTGTTTACTCCATCCTGGTAACACAATGAGGACCTGTGAGCTTCACCGCTGTATTTCTATGTTCATAAATATTATTTCTCAGTCATTAATCTGTGGTTCACTCATAAAGCAGCATCAGGGCAACACTGGGAACCTCCTCAGTCAACACAAGGCCTGTGAGAGCAAGTTGTTGATCCACATAATGAGATCTTGTGTAACCAACATTATACAGATGCTCCGAAAAGCCTCTCTGACTCACCGCACACTTGTTTGGATCAAATGCAGTGTCATAAAAAAAACCACAGCGTACTTAAAAAAGGTTAAAAAGAATTGAAATGAATCTCAATCAGTGCATCCGATTTCCATAATGCAGCGTGTGTGAGTCATCTGTGCTTGTTGTTGTTGTGTTGGTGAATAGCGGCAGCGTTGTGTGCACAGAGATGAAAAGAGTTGTTTGCTTTCCGAGGCTCCTCCAGGAGATTATTCGCCGACTCTTTCCACGAACGCGCCTTTGAGAAAAGTTGCTCTCTAACTTTCTAACCTCGGCGTTGTTCATCAGAAGTTTAATTACGTGTTTGCTTTGCGGGAATTTGTCTGTCTCTTAACCTTGACTGCAGCAGTGAAGTCCAGTGAAGCCTGAACGGATTTGTCTTTGGGAGGGGAACCTATTGGAATAATGGATTTGCAAGCTCAGCTCGGTTCTGCATGAGCGAGCCACTTCTGTGTCCTGGAGGAAGTGCTGCTGGCGACTCGCCTCCACTCAACTGCTTTTACACACTGCTGTCAAATTAATGGCAGACCTGCATCTTTTGCAGTCGTGGATGCAGTCGAGGAAACAACCGACAGGAATGTGCCCTTCATCTTCCCTTTCACAATAAAGTGGAGATATTAAAATGCTGTTCAGATAAAATTAGCAAAATCACACAGTGTGAGATTTTATTTGGTGACTCGACCTCTAACTGTAGCTGCTATTACATAATGAAGGAAGATTATCTGTGAAGTGCGTTGGAGTAGAAGTACTGGCTTCACGTGTTGAATATACTTCAATACAAGTAGCTCAGATATGTAGTTAAATAGAGCATTTGAGTAAAGGGTTAATGACAAGCTAGTGCTGCTGTTTCACCACAAGAGGGCAACAGTGTTCAGTCAATCATCACATCACAGGGTGTACACAGAATAGACCGAGCTATGGTGACATCACTTGTTGGTTTGTGGACTCACATTTTGCCATGCTGTTGTTGATTTGGGGGGGGCTGTTGGAACCAGAAATGACCATATTTGGATATGGAGGGAGGAGTGAGGAGACGGGTCTGACCCCTGAACCCAAAAACACTGAACAAGGTGTATTAGACTCACTGGGACACGAGGCTTCAATCCACCTATAAATCATTGGAGACCAGACCTGTCAATCAAACTAACCCCGCCCCTAAATCTTCCTCATTTTGAAACCTGATATCTACTTAATGATGAACTGATTTTCAGATGGACCAGATCTCTGAAGAAGTGTTGACTTTAGCTAATGACATCAACATGACTTGTGGAAAAGATTGAATGAATGATGATTTTTGAATAGAAGTCAATGGGAGTCAGAGTTGTTTTGCCCCTAGTGGCCATCAGGGTTATTACACTTTGTTGCAGGTTTCACTTTTGAGACCCGGTTGCTTTGTCCTTGCTTTGGTTAGAAACTATGTGCTGAAGGCAGCATCCAACCAATAGCATCAGTTTTTACCATACATCAAATTAGCTTTCAATGAAACTCGATATGAATCTAAAATAAGGAAAATAAACATTTCACATCTCAGATGTCGTAGGGTCAGGAGACTCAGGAATTGACTGACCGCAGCCGAGCCGTGCTGCTAACAGGGATGAATTAATAATCCAGTATGGAGCCTGAAGTCAACCAGTCTGTTGCAGAGAGCTGGACTCGGTGGCTGCACAGCGCTCTGCAGCAGCCGATAGGAACTTCTCAGCCCCTGTGGACCAGAACATCAAGTTGATGCATGACTTCTCCACCGTGTCTCTGCAGTATTGAACCCCCCCCCGTCCGTTTCCTCCTTTAGTACAAACCCTGGAGCTGATCATGACCTTTATTTTGCCGGTGAAAGAAAGACAGACGCACAGACAGCCTCATATTTTAGCTGTGAGGATCTTCATGGTGGTTTGGTGTCTGCACAGCACAGGGAGGAGCAGACGGCTGCCATCCATTACACGTCCGCTGCTCCAGTGTGTTTAACAAAACATTGATTCGGTGGCTCTATTATCTGGAAGCAGACATATAGCAGGTGATGTTTGGCCAGCGCTCATGGCACACACACTAAGGCCCACAGCAGGATCATCATTAGGCTTCACTCTCAAGGAGGAGTCGTCCTTGTATCCAGCTGAAGGGTTTGATCCTGCATGAAAATGAGGCCACTGAGAGGACTCTCCCCACGCCTTTTGTTTTCTGCTCCCACCTCCTTTTCACTGGCCACACGTGGTGAAGGTACATTTCACTGAAGAGTACTTGAAGTTTGACGTCTGCTGCAGAAGCCTGTGAACCAGATGGAGAAGATGGAGTACAGCAGTCAGGAGATAAAAGTGTAATTATCCTTAAAATACACAAAAAGACATCACATTCACAGGTTTCAGTTCATTAAAAAACTAATTATTTTACTTCACAGTTCTTGAATTCTTAGTTTAAGTTGCAAAAACCTTGATTTCATAAAACAAATTAAATACATTTTCCATTTATGATGATTATCCTAAAGTCATGCTGCACTGTAAACTCCAGTCCATCAGTAACATCAACTTTAAGCATTTTAGAGTCAACACAGAACTGTCAAAATAACTTGTTTACTTGGTTATATCATTTTTTTTATTGTAATTTTTGACATTTAAGTTCATTGTACTAACATTTATAAATTGGTGCAACCTAATTTGTTCAGGTTCAGTTAACAACACTTTCATTGTCTTTATATTTTAATGGTCAACTGGACAAAATAAAAATGTTTGTGGTATTTTTTTTACTAAATAAAGTTAAACTTCAGATTCACTTCACTTGAAAAAAATATATATATTTTTGTTGTTTTAAACTGAAAATATTTCTACCAGACAAATCAAGCATCATTTTCTTTGTGTCAATTATTTTTTTCTATTTTATACAATTTAAAAACATAAGTGAAATATATAGAGAATCTTCTAAGAAGTTCCAATCAAATAAAGCTCGTTTGTGAAAAATCATCTCAAAATTAATTTGTTTTAATGTCACAAACCGGGACTAAACTGAAGGTTTTCTGTAGAAACTGTTTCCAATAAACTCAAGAAGCTTCTTTTATTTTTTGGCGTTTGTATCGAGAAGAGTGAATCCGACAGGTCAGAGCATTAACTGCAAAAAAACAAAAGATTATTTTATCAAATGCTTCATTTTAAGTCTTTATTATTTAAATTAGGAAGTTTAAACTTTATTTTTTCTATGTATTATTGTTTACCTGATTACCTCACAGTGATAATCTTCTTCCTGGGGAGCAAACATCTCTAAATATAGAAAATAATTTCCCCATCAGTCGGCCTCTAAAAAAGAGGAGGAATGGTTCAGAGCCAGTTTTAGATCATGGTTATTCAGAGTTAATACTCACATCAAATATTAATAGACGAGGATCTTTGCTCACCCTGTGTCTCACATGACAGCCGGTGGTCTCCTCCTGTACCAGCCTCATTTTAAAGTATTTACTTGAAATATTGAGATAAGATTACAGTCTGTGGAAACTGAAGGTGATATCTTGACATTGGCTTTTTAAAAACACAATATGTTCTGTATTTCTCAGTGTGATCGGTGGTGTTTTCATCTCAATTAATTGACTGTAGTACGAGGACTGACTCAAGGATTTTGCTGATGTAATTGATGGTTGCTAATAGAGAATGTGACTCCACATGTGGGCGGGAAAAAAAAAAAAGAAACAGTTTCCAAGGAAACAAACAAATGTGATGCAGTGTGTTTAATACTGAACAGCATCAGTGGAGTAGAAAGAATTGTTCTGCTTGATAATAAGGTCGACAGCATATTCCTGTAAGTAACGATATTCAGGATTAGTCAGACATGTGTATTTAACATTGGGCTCTTTAACTATAGATCTGTGAGCACATACTGGAGGTGAATAGAGGATTTAGAGGAAGTCCTAATGAAGACATGAACATGAACACGGATGTTTTAGGTCCTGATGGTTGGTTTACCACTTTGATCAAATCTGAAATATCTCAGCATCTATTGGATTTAGTATATTTTTGTTCAGACATCCGTGGTCCAGAGGATATCTGTACATCTTCGATATGTCTGTACATTTGCAAACCTCTTGGCAGTGAACATGTTAAAATTTAAATTTGTCTGGAAAACTCACAGAATTCCTATAAACCACATCTGTACTTTTTTCTGGATGCCAGTGAAAGTGTTTACAGTAGTAATTATTGTTAGTGGTGTCAGATGATTCAAATTTTTAATCAGATTAATCACAGGGTTGATGCGGATTAATTTCGATTAATCACGATTAAATATGATTACTTTTAATCTAAATTAATCGTATTTCATTTTGCATGAGGCTTGTTTGTTGCAAACTGGGTGATGTGTTAGCCGAAGTGCTAGCAGTATGTGCTAATGTATACTTTGTGTTAATTTGGTGTTTTTAGCTGAATTTAATTGATTTATTAACAGTATTATTACTGTAGTTGCACTTCTAGTAGGATCATTGTTTTGTTAGTTTTTTGGGAGGGGGGTTGTAGTTATTTTAGTGTTTTTAGTGTAATTGTACTGCATTTATATTTACTGCACCTATAGCTGTAGTATTGTTTAGTTTTGTTTTATTACAGTCTGCAATTATTGTTTTTCTGTTGCAGCTATTTTGCTGTATTTTTTTCATCTGAAGCTTTATCGACAGTAATTTTACAATGTTTTTTATTTACAGGACATTTTTAGCTTTACTCTTGTTTAGTCTCTTTATAAATATCTGGGTCAGAAGAGGTTATTGATACACAAGCAGGAATTAGTTACTTCTAAAACTAATTAAAATTAATCATCATTTTTGGGATACTCATAATCCACTCTCACACACAACAGATGATTTTAGGTCAAACTCCTCCAGTATAATCACTGTGATGTAGCACATGTGTTTTCTGCAGGTGTGTGTTGTGCAGACGTTCCTGTTGCTGTGTTTCTGCATCATTTTCAAGCCTTTGTGCAGAAACCTTTGAGAAGAGACTTGTTGTTGCACCACCTTTATAATGAACCTCCCATAAATTCAAGCATGAATCATTTGTTTGCTATAATTTACAGAGCTGACAAACATTTCTCCGATGAGACTCTCAGCGGAGGGAATAATCGGTTTTATCTTCTGATCCACGGCGAGGACAAACTGTTGCACTACATCAGAGGGGAGAGGTCACATGTTTTGCTATAGTAACAATGCTCGGAGAAGGAGGATGCTTGTTACCAAGGTGATCTGTGCAGATGTAGGCAGAGAAGACAAGATGATGCTCCACCGGCCTTGATTTTTTTTTTTTTTTTTAACGCTCCATCAAGTCATGTCATTATGAAATACTGCTTATCTCATCTGATTACGTCTTTTTGTCCCTAAAACGAAAAATCTTCATGTTTCAGTGTGTTATTGAAGTGATTCAGATTGAAACATGCATCTTTAATCTGTGGCATCATGTGATTGAAGCCCTCAGATAATGTCATTCTCTGCACCAGTCAGTTTAATACAGAGAAATAAATTTGTGCTATAAAAAGGGACGTCTGGACAAATATAGGAGGAGATCATCCCCAGATTCACAATGTCGTATTTTTTCCCTTCAATCCCCGTCAGGTTTTAATCTCAGTCATAACGTACAGCATTATAATCCAGACATGCTCAAGGTTACATGTGCAAATGGAGGCACAGGATTCTTGTACCTTTTAAAAAGGACTTTAAAGCCGATACTTGTCAATATTCATCGCTCATGCTGCCACTCCTGTGCTAATGAATCACTGACGGTGGCGGTGCTATAGATTCAAAGGTATTTCCTTCTCTTTAACCTTCTCCGCACTGAGGGCTTACAGATTACACAATGCTTGTAATATGTCTGGGCTGCTTAGCATCCGAGATCCCGGTTTTAATTAAGCACTTTTGTCTGGGGGAAGGCAACGCCAGCGTTAATGAAAGGGACAGGCGGCGGGAGAACTTGGGAGGGATATAAATAGCAGCTTTTGTAGGCTAGGATTCCCTGTCGGGTTGGAGCCAAACTCGTAGCAGATCATGCCAGCTGATTAGCATAGACATGCTCCCGTGGCTGTGGATGCAGATGTGCCTCAGTGATGTTGCAGAGAAGGATGTGCAGGAGGCCTCCCCCCCCACCGATCCCCCACAACACAGATACAGATACAGGGCTTTTATTTGCATTATATGTGTTTATTTATGTGCAGAAGGAAAAAGCAGGCCATGGTAGGTTGGCAGATATAATCCACCCTGAAATACAACAGAAAGACCAGCGTCTGGCTCGTGTTTCTTGGCCTAATACACAGAAAGTGAGACGTCATGTTGAGGTATTTTCAGCGCAGCCTCAGCGAGAAGCAACGGGAGGAAAAATAGCATTTTAAAAGAGCTCATTGATTTAAAGTGCATCTAAAAGTTATCTTTCCTGCTGCAGGAGGATCCCTGTAGGTTACAGCTAACTAGGTTTTTGTGACATTAGCTGCAAATGAGGAAGTGATTATGCCCCAGTGGTTTCTGTGTATTAGAAAAGCACAACAATGAATGGTTGAAGCTTCCCTGTGGAGGTTTTCTATAAACAAACACTGTAATATTTAAATGAAGTGTATTTCTCTGTGCCTGAAAAAGAAGCTGGATGTAGTTTGTGCTTTTTAGAAATATTCACAAAGGGTAAAAGTACTTGGTGTATTGTGTTCAACAAGTACTTTCCAGACCTAGAGAGTTAAAACTAAAGCTTTTTCAAATAGAAACACCAAACATTTGCTTGTCCCACCTTGTTACATGGGATAATTTGATTGATAACTAATTGATTAATCAAGATTATTTTTTTTAAGATTAAACCATAATAAAAAATAATCAAGCAGCCGAGAGAAGAAAAATGTTCCATACACTCAAACGTGATGATTTTATTCTTTTTTTTTCTGTCATATTTTATACTTAACTGTATATATTTGGTCGACAGTTGTGGACAATAAAATTACGATATTGATTTTTGAAACTTTTACAGATTAAACTCAGTCAAATCTAATTTTATTTTAACCTAATATCACAATGTCTTCCTCAAGGGGTCGTGACAAAGATAATAAAATGATAATAATGTTCATCTTTTTGAGACAAAGTAACAAGATGATGCACAAACCCGACGATAAAACACAAACCACTGAACCATTTGAGGCCAAATCCAACAGAGCACATGATAAATAACACACAGAGCTAACATGACATCACCTGTTGGTTTGTGGACTCACATGTTGAAGTCAGAAGTTTGGCATTTGAACGTCACCATGTGGATTTTTTGGAGCCAGAAGTGGATATAAAGGGAGGAGTGAGTAGGTGGGAACAACATGATGCTGCCACCACCATGCTTCACAGTTAAGATGGTGTTGTTTGGCTTGCAAGCATCGCCTAATTACCCCCAAACATAGCAACGGTCATTATCAACACCTCTAACCCTTGACCTCTGAGACACTGTTCAACATGGACTAGAGTGAGGAGGTGGGTCTGACCTTTGAACCCGAGGACACTGTCCAATGTGGATGAGACTCCAGCTGTAAATCACTGGAGATCAGACCTGTCAATCAAACTAACCACGCCCCTCAATCTTCCACCTTTTGAAGTTTGATATTTACTTCAAGATGAAATAATTTCCAGATGGACAAGGTCACTTTTTATACAGTTTATGGTCAAATCATAAAACAACAACAAGGAATCACACTGATGGATTATTTAGCCATAAAAATATTCATTATTTACAGTTAAGCAGTTTCAATAAGCAACAAGAGGAGGCGAGTCACCACCTGTAGCAGCTGAGGTGCAACAGGTGATGAAGATGAGGTGGGGTTGTGTTATATAACAGTGTTTGTGGATTAGGAGCACTGCAGTAGAGCTGGTGATACATACATTATGGCTGCTTTCCAGGTTCATTATTTAGTATTTTTCCCCGAAGTTACATTATCCTGCGTAAGCTCGTCCACGCCGCTGCCACAGAGAGGAGGATGAGGATGAGGATGAGGATGAGATGAAGACTTTCAGACTGACAGGATGTGTGATTTGTGGGTCAGCGTGGGGATTTTCTTTGAACAAATAGGTGTGTGCGTCCTCCTGCTTCCTCTGCCAGTTAAAGAAAAATACTCAAGGTCAGACCTTCCCGCTGCAAAGTCAATCATGGCAGTAATGGATTTTTCTCCTCCCCCGGCTCGTCAACAATAGTTTTTTGGAGATGTTTGTATCTGACGTTGCGATGCTGTGTGTTTTCTCTCTGCGGTGACTCGAGGTGCTGTGTGTTTAAAAATAACAATGAGGATAATAAAGGGATAAACCTCCACCCTCGAGATTTGTCAGAGCATCGTTTCCCCTCTCGCAGCATTTTCCTGAAACCATCTGTTTGATTTAGTGTTTTACCTTCTGTTCCTGCAAAGTTACATGTGAAGCACCTGAATGAGAAGAAGGGGATGATAAAAGGTGGAGGTGCAGGGGGGAGGGCTCGGTTAACAATATGAAGAGGAATTTGCATTTCAAAATATCCTTTCAGCCGCTGATTGCCAGCTTTCATGAGAAATGCTTCTTCACAGCGAGAGCCTGTCGCTACTATTCTTAGCTGTCAGCAGACTGTGTACGTTACATCAGACTGTCTGTTGATGGATGGTGCAAACACAAAACTTTACTTTAACTTTGCAAAATCAATAGAAATGGAGAGAGATTCAATTCAAATAAATCTATTAAAAGTCCTACAGTTACAAAAAGATGAAGGTTTAAGATATTTGAAACATATCTGAAGATATTTGGAAAAATAAAGTAAGAAGAAGAGTTCACTTTGGAAAGCATAAAAGGGAGAAAATCTAAATATTTTTATTATAAAGTTTGGCATTTTACAAAACAGGACAGTTGGAGGAAAAAAAGTTCAATATTTTAAAAAGCAGGACACAATAAAAAGTACAAAAAAGACTTTAAAATTAATTTAAAATATTGAGCATTTAAAAATTACAAGTGAAAAAAAACTCTGTAAAGTCTGAACAATGAAATATTGTCAAAAAAAATTCAATAAAAAAAAAATTGGCATGTTTATTAAACTTTCTGACAAAAAACAAGTAAAAATAAGAGTAAAAAAATAAATACTTGCATAAATATATAGATATATACAGAGAGATGTTTGTTTTTTTAATTCATTAATTTATTTTTTTCATAAATTCTCAAAAATATCACACTGATGATGTAGAAAAACTCATGTATCAAATATGATGCTATAAAAGGATATGTAATAAAGTTTAGAGAATAAAGTTGAACACTTTAAAAAGTAGAGGAAGTAGAAAAAAGTTGAATATCAGCATAAATGTTGTTAAAAAGCTGAATATTTTGATATTTGAATACTTCTAATAGAAGTAGTTTCTGTCCAGAAAACACACAGAAGAGGTCGACATAATACTGAATAATAAATGATAATAATCATATGGATTTCTTCACACTAATTACAGCATAAAAACAATGAGCTGAGGAAACACCATCACTGTCCCAACAAACAACTGTGTGTGTTTCTGTTGTGTAAAATCAGTCATTGTCTCGCAGTGAGATTCATGACTGTAATTAACATGAACAGAAAGAAACATAAATCATGTGTTTTTGTTAATAAAGAGACTTTGATGGAATGAATTTAATGCTGTTTATAATCAATGTAGTAATGTAATCAAGGAGTGGTTACATCACATTGTTTAATAATGATTCACTGCTTTTTAATGAGCTGCTGCTTCAGACATGCTGCGCCTGATTAAACAACATCGGACGAAACATTTGTAACTGTTTTCATCCTGGAAACATCTGTTGTGTAACTTAAACCAAAGCTTCAATTCAGCCACATCAAAAACATGTTTCATTAATGAAGCTGGAAAAACTGTTGCTGGTGTCTGAGGAGGGTCACGATGTGGGGTGCACTTCAGATATTTTCACCCAGCATCTGGCAACCGAAGGCCTTTGATGCATCTGTGTCAGCTGAGCAGAGTCTGTATTATGAGGCAGAGCTGGCAACCCAGTATCTGTTTGAGGCGGAGATTTCTGACACATATCTGACAACACCGGCGACCCCTCGAGATTTCAGACACATATCTGGCAACGCGTCGCCCCACCAGGGCT
>OOFC01043006.1:0-10633 GCA_900323345.1 Pseudochromis fuscus
GAGTGAGTGTGAGAGCGACAGTGAGCGTCAGTGTGAGAGTGAGCTTGAGAGCGAGAGTGAGCGTGAGAGTGAGCGTCAGTGCAAGGATTAGTATGAGCGTGAGAGTGAGTGTGAGCGTGAGTGTAAGCCTGACAGTGAATGTGAGAGTGAGAGGGAACATGAGAGTGAGAGTGAGAGGGAACGTGAGCATGAGCGTGAGCGTGAGCATGAGCGTGCATAGTTGTCCATCTCTATGCGATGGACAGGCAGTGTGTGACTGGATAGGCTGCCGTCCCTGTGAGCCTCTACAGGATAAAGTGGGTTTAGAAGATGAATGGATGGAAAGTTTATAAGACTAACATTTTGGACACACACAACACAAGTAACCTGAGGGCTCCATCTACTGTAGCCAGCCATCCATGAAGTGAATTTTAGCCTATATTTCACCTCCAGCTCCTCCGACACCCTGTTATCTCAGCAAGCACTCAGAGGAGGACTGTGTCTCATTAAGTTCAATAGTCATCTCAGCACACTTGACATGACAAGTTACACTGTTATATAGAAAAAAAATCAACAATTCCTCGTTGAGCATCACTTGGTGACAGTGGGAAAGAAAAACTCTGTTTAAGCAGGAGACAGACCCAGACTCAGGGTGGGCAGTCATCTAACTCAACTAACTTGGGTGAGAAGTGCACAGAGGATGAAGCTGTCTAAAATGTTGCAGTCCTAGTCTAGCAGCTAAGAGAAAAAATGTGCATTTTATGACAAAAGCATGAACTTTGGTATACAAGCCATTTTAAGACATAGGGAACACATTAAGACCTGTAGCCACAAGATCTGAGCAGTGGATCTTGGTCCAATTTCAATTTGAAATATCAGATGCACATCCTGTGTCCACGATTAAAACGCTGTGCACATGCAGTAGGAGCAACACTCTGCAGGTAACTCAAGCCTGAAACCTGCTGTATAATCACTGTAAGACATGATGAATGAAACAACACTGACATCAAATGATCTACCCAAAGTATCTTGTAAAATGTCAGCTTAGAAATCTGGATGGGCGTCCAGTATACAAAAGAAATATGATCATGCACATGGAGTTGTTTCAGTGTTTTTTATGGCAGGAGATTAAAAGGTGAAATTTGAGGTTTAAACATTTTAAAACATGGGGAATTCAATAATACCAGTCACCTCATGTTCTCTTGTTCTACTTTGTTCTCATGTTATTGTGGTTTCTGTATTACAGTATGTAATTTGACACTTAACATTTTGTGGAAATTATTGTGACAGGAAACATTAACACTCTGGCAGGCAAGGCACCGACAATCAAATGGAAATCAAATGTGTGCTCAATCAAATGGAAAGGAGAAGTGGGACAGACCTGATCTGGTGAACTTGGCTCCACCTGAGATATTCTGCAGTAGAGCTTGATGAGGTCCGACAGCTTGGATAATAAAATAACACTGTCCATGCTTTGTCTTTGCTACAAGTTCACCAAATACCAAGGCATGCAATGACTTCTTATGGCTGTTTGTGCCAGTAGATGAATGGAAAGCACAGTTTTTATTTCTTAGGTGAGTTGAGCATGACAGGTGACACACAGCATCTATTGCAATCATGTTACCTGATGATAACTTAGCGAGCAAGCTAGTGTCTCACAGTTCATCACTGGCCATTTGTTTCACATCTGTGTCCATGTTATAGGTCGATGCTCTGTGCAGTGCTTCTTTCCCACTTGATTCATCACAGAAAATTCATTTTTCAGGTTTTTCTGAACTATCATCAAGACGACCTGAACACTGGACTTTACTGTGAGTTTTAACTAGACTAAAATGAAGCTCCTCTTCTTGAAGGTTTCTTTTTCTCACTTTAGCTCTCGCCAACTTTGTGGAGTTGCACATGATCTGTGCCACAATGAGTTATTGTCTTTGAAACCTTTCATAATACTCAGTGTTAACAGGGATTTCACCCAGTTTATGGAACTCAACCAGGTTTCTTCATCATATTCGTCTCGGCAAAGTATTCACAATTCCCAGTCAAACTTCTGATTGGCCATCACAGCTTCTTCTTCAGAAGGTCCAGGCACAGGAAATTCAATCCTCCTGGCCACTGTGTAGCCTGCACACAGACAAACATAAAACTACCACTCTGTGCTACTGTGTACATCATTCCACCACCAGTTGTGAATATGGGTTTACCTGAAATATAAAAGAGCTTAGTGATCAGTGATGGATACTGTTGGTCCAATTGATAATTTGCCTTCGTTCCCTTTAAAAAACAAAACAAAACACTGTCTATTACAGCAGTAAGGTGCTGATCCTTGTGTTTACTGATGAATTCATCTTGACTCAATGAGTTGTTAAGGCTAACAAATCAATTCCAGCAATAGTAAAAGAAAAGTTTAAGATTTTGAAACTAAAGTGAATCACTGCACAAGCAAGATATCTGAAATCACCAAATTAAATATAAGAGAAAACTAAAGACAATGATTTGTTCAATGACTCCACCAGGAAGCCAACAATGCCAAGAACTTTGCCCCCAGAGTGCCATGATTTCTCAAACTGACATTTTGATGGCATGAGAGTAATTTCTGATGAACATATTTGAAGAAAGATGCTTCTTTTGCCATGAAAGTGCTTATTTATGACACTGCAGGAAATAAGCAATTACAATAAGTGTTTTTGCCAAAATATCTATCATTTAAGTATCTCCTTTAAAACCTGGGATCCACTCATCGGATTTTGTGGCTACCAGTCTTATTTGAGAGCTTAGACACTGGGGATCATTTCCTGAAAGTTGGTGCTGTTGTCACAAAATGCACATTTTTGCTGGAATGTTCCCGTCCATCAAAGTTTAGTTATTTTAGCTGAAGTTCAGGAGCAGGACTGTACCTCAGTCACCTCCTTTCCTGTCATGTGTCGACATGAACATTCTCCCTGAACTCCTCCCTCTCTCTGGCCTTTCTTCCACCCCTCTTTCTTTTCTCTTTTAAATGGAGGCCTGCGAGCCCAGGAGCAGCCACAGATCCCCACATCACAGTCGATGTCCTCACCACAGACTCTTTATAGAAATGGACAAAGCAAGTGTGACATCACCCATTGGTACGTAGACTCTCGTTTTGAAGCGCACAGATTGGGATTTGAACATGGCCATGTTGGATGTTTGGAGCCAGAAGTGACCATATTTGGATATGAAGGGAGGAGTAAATTGGCAGGTCTGACCTTTGAACCTGTGGTCACTGCCCGATGTGGGTGAGACTGGACTTCAGAGCTGCTCTCATTGGAGACCAGGCTTGTTGATCCAGGTACCCATGCACCTAAATACTTAAATATTCCTCTTTTTTTAAACCTAATTTCTCCTTAATAATGAAATTATTGTCAGATGTCAATCAAGTTTTCTGTCCAACTAACCCCGCCCCTAACTCCTCCCATCAGATCGCTGAGGAGAGTTGACTTCATCTAATGACTTATGGAAAAACGTATTGACTGAATATTTCAGAATTGAAAATCATTTTTGAATTGTTGTCAGTTTGAGCCATAGTTTTTTGGAGCCAGCCTCCAGTGGCCATCAGAAGTATTGCACTTTTTTGCAGTTCTACATTGGCCTGATTTTTGAGCTCCGCTTGCTTCGTCCATGTCTATATACAGTCTGTTGTCCTCACTCATCAGCATCGTCCTCATATTCATACTCAGTTAGCTGTCATGTGCATCTCCTGGATGGTGTGGCCCTTGCTTGTGAACTGTAGTTCTAGGATTAGACATCATGGTCTCTGGTGCTGGATGTAACTGTCCTCCCCTCTGGTCCTGTACCAACCCTTGGTCATGTCCTACGTGGCCCTAAGTGTCCTCTCCTTGTGCAGCTTGTCTTTATGATGTACAAGTCTCGGAGAACTCAATGTGCTGTGAACACTTCAGCCGACAATCCAACAATTTGTTCCCAATTTTTCATCCTGCTCTCTTCTGTCACTTGTCTTGTGTAAGACTGACAGCCACAGTCTTTGAGGTGAACAGAAATGCGTCCGATTAGCCATGTCTACATGATTTATCACATCACGTCTACAAAGACACACAAAAAACCCAACATTGTTGAACAGAGATACAGGACACAGTGTTCACCACAGCGTTAATGCACTTATCTTGTAATTATAACTTGTGTCTCATAATTACCACTTGCTGTCTTTTATTTCTTAGAAAAGGTTTCATACCTATCATGAAAACAAGATCCTTCTTTATGATGAAAAAGCATTAAGGTCGTTAACAGTCTGATCTGTGCTGCTGCTGTTGTTAGGCTTTTTTTCCCATGGTCATGTTAAAGTCAGTGAGGAATGTAACTTTATAACAGTCTCACATTAACATTACATCCTCCACACACTGCTACACTCTACAACTCATGTTGTGTTCATTAAAGCCTGTGTTTGTCTCTTTTTTCCAGCCTAGCATCAGTCCAGACCTACTCCTGAAGCACTGAAGCTTAAGGGTTAATGAGCAGTTGATATCAGAGATAAACCATCTACATACAGAAATCAGTTCACACTATAGACATGATATGTACAGGAATGCCTAAATTGATTGATGATGCTTATTTTGTTTTCAACAAAACTAATTTTGTGAACATTTCCATGCACCGATCGCTGTGCTCTGATGCCATCTCTTCCTCCCTCTGCACTCCTCTCACCACCTGAAACAGCTGGACTGTAAACAGTAAATATCTCATAAGACTTCACTTAAAATGAAAGCTAGAGTTGGATATTATCAGTTATTTATTTGGTGCTCCAGCTGCTGTAAAAGTTTCTCTGCTGCACCTTTGAGCAGGGCCATTCAGATCACTGCTAATGCTTCAGTCTTAAGATGTGGCCAACTACACAACAAATAACCCACATCTTTGAAGGAAACACAGATCAAAAATCTGTACTGTGTGAAGCCTGATCATTGGCCTCCAGTGATGTAACTTTAGTCAGCGCTGGTTGCAGCTGAACTCTGCAGCTGGGAGTCAGAAAGAAATGAGCAGTCCACACTTCTGTAGCTCTGTCTTCTCTGTACTTGATGCCAGAGGCTTCAGGCTGCAGTCGCCCCATCACTGTAGCGCACTTCAATCTCCAGCTGAACTGTTACTGATCAGGTTACATCAGGTACAACAGTGAAAAAAGCTAAAATACAGTTCTCTTTTTACTGTCTACTGTGAGTCCAATGTTATTGTAGTAGTGCTCTATTGAGGTGTCCGGAAAAGTGAGTAGATACATGCTGCTCCTGAAGGCTTCAGTATGCTTCATACTGATTCATTTGTATGTGTCACCTTCCTCGCCTGAAGTTCAGACTGAGAGGACTGAGTCTCTGTCTGTGTGGGAATAACTGTTAATGATAGAAAAACGAGCACTTTGTTTGAAACATACTGACGACCTGACACTTAACTTAAGATGAAATACATAGACAATGGAGAACGTGAGGCACCATGACTTGATGTAATTCATCACATCTCCTCAAAGGCTTGTGGGGTCACTTAGATTCATGATGAGTGCAGGAAGTGATGGAGCCCGTCACTTAATTCCAGTCACACCATCTGTTTCCAGCAAACGACCACAGAAACAGGGAGAGCCTCAATCTGCGCTTTGGCCTCGTCGCTGCACAGGATTTTTTTTTTCTCAATTATTTTTACAGTGTGGCCTCCAACTATTTAAATTACACCAGGGCTGATCATCATTTCATGCATGTCAGTTAATCCCTGTGGCCTGAGTCCTCCCCGATGAGGACAGTATTGAGACATGTCCATTGATCACACAAAGACCAATGGCCCCATCTGCAGGTCACAATGTAAACAGCTGGTGAGGCTGATTCTCTGCAGACAGAGCTGAAATATGGCTTGTTTATTTTAGATTTAAGAAAACAGCTGCTGTCTGTCCCATGAGGGTAAACATATTAATCATGCTTTAATGAGATCTTCCATTCTGCTTTGTTTAGCGTGTTATGTTGAAATGGAGCCTCCTCCCACTGTTTTATAAGTTTGAGATGAAAAATCTCATAAATGATGTTTAAAAAAAAAAACAAAAAAAAAACTCCTTTATCAAGTAGGTCTCTGCTGGTTAGTCTGCTGGAGCCTATCCCAGCTGGCACTGGGCAAGAGGCGGGGTCCACCCTGGACATGTCACCATTCCCTCAGGGACAACACACAAAGACAGACAAACACTTCACTCGTTTTCACTCCTGATTCAGCTTATTTCAAAGAAATTGTTTTTCAGTTACAGCTGCAAGTAAATCATAGGCTGGAAAGATAAACAGTGTGCCTGAATAGTCTGTGGAGCAATCATCTAACAAAAAGAAACGTCTACAACATGCACTGCGCTGCACACAACACAATGATGATGGTTCATTACAAGTTGTTGTGAAATGTTATTTCTTCTGAATAAGCTGGAAAACAAACCAACAGAAGGTCAAAGATTTAAAATAGGAACAAGACCCATGACCCATGATCCATGTTCCATGTTCCATGTTCCATGATCCATGACCCATGTTCCATGATCAATGACCCATGTTCCATGACCCATCTTCCATGATCCATGTTCCATGTTCCATGATCCATGATCCATGGCCCATGTTCCATGATAAATGACCCATGATCCATGTTCCATGACCCATGTTCCATGTTCCATGTTCCATGTTCCATGATCCATGACCCATGATCCATGTTCCATGTTCCATGTTCCATGACCCATGTTCCATGATCCATGACCCATGATCCATGTTCCATGTTCCATGATCCATGTTCCATGACCCATCTTCCATGATCCATGATCCATGTTCCATGATCCATGATCCATGATCCATGTTCCATGTTTCATGCTCCGTTTCAGGTTGTGTGTTTCTTTGATACTTTCTCTTGCCCTTTGCCTCAGTCAAGTTTGTGTTTCTTTGTTGCTTTGTCTTCCTTTTGTGTTACTGCCGTTTTATCTCAGACTGATTTTTTAGTTCTTTAATAAGTTTTCCTGAAAGAGTGATTTTTCTTTTGTACTTTGATTATTAAAAAGAACATTTATTTGTGCTTCTGTCTTTGGAGTCATGCATTTGGGTCCAAGTCTTGTTTGATGTGCAACAATCTATTTTATTCCTAACACCAAGTGCACTCTGTTTTTGTCATTTCTCATTCGTATTTTAACGCGTGTATGTTCTCATACACAAGCAGATCTACTGGTATCTAAAAATGATAAATTCATACATTTAAGATATAAAGTATATATATATGAGATATAAAACCAGAATGTTTTCAACTATATTCATTATGGAATATTCTGCTGTTTAGATGAAAGCACTGATCATCATGTATGATGTGGAATCAGATTTATTTTCAAGTCAAATCTGGACTGTATCTACATTTCTCTGCTGTGTTTCAGAAATGACTGGATCAATGTGGGCCTCTGCTACCCACAAGGCACCACCTTCACCATCCTCTCTGACTTCCACAATCGACTGACCAAACAGACACGCAAGACCGGTGTCTTCATGAGGACCACTCAGAGGGACAAGATCAACCACTCACACCTGGCCAGAGGGTACTACTACCTGGAGGAAGACACCAGGTCAGACTCTCACTCTCACCTCTGTCTCAGTTCACCACAAGAAACACAGCTAAGTGTGTGTGCTCAGCATCAGCTGACACTACAAGGTGACACAGTCATAGTGTATATATACAATCATTACATCAGGGGGTTGTTTTTCTTCCACTAAGAGACACACAAAATAAGACGAGTAAAGCAGTGTAATGTTTCCTCATTGTAATCTTGAATTTTTGTGTTGTACTTTTGTGTTTTCTTGTAAATGTGTTGAGCTTACCTGGAGTTTGTTTTCTGTCACTGTTTGACTGCTCACATCAGAAGCGAGCTGACATGAGCATTCTGTGTGTCCTGATTTTTGTACTTTTATATGTCGGTAAATATTAAACTGTTTATAGACATGGACAAAGACATGGACTCCAGTTTTGTAGTCAGGACATCAGTATTTTAATATCGCCATGTTGATTGTTTGGGGCAAGAAGTGACCATATTTGGAAATGAAAGAGTGAGGAGGCGGGTCTAACCCTTCAATCCGACATCATTGTCCAATGTGGATGAGACTGGACTTCAGCACTGCTCTCATTGGAGACCAGGCCTGTCGATCCAGCTGACCACACCCCTAAATCTTCCTCTTTTTGAACTTTTGCACCTTTTTGCACTTCTGCATTCAAAATGTTTAAAAGCCCCATTTACTACTGTCCATTTCTATACCCAGTCTATGGTTAATATACATTTCAGGTGTAACAGGAACCATGTGATGTGTTGTGTGTATTGCAGCCTGCTCTTCCTGAAGGTGAAGGCTCATAACGACAGGGAGCAGTTTGCCTTCTGCTCCGTCAAGGGTTGTGAGAGGGTGAAGATCACAGCCGTCATCCCAAAAGGCAGTCCACCCAGCAACTGCCTCACCCAGGCCTACCCCAGACATGCTGAGCTGCCCGTGGTAGATGTACCCATGCCCAGAAAAATACCTAACGCCAGGCTGGTGAGCAACGACACTTTTTTCACACAGGCTTCTCTCAGGACACAGAAGAAGATGGTCTACTCCAGGATTCCTCAATCCTGGTCCTCCTTGACCAATGTCTTGCATGTTTAGATGTGTCCCTCTTCCAACACACCTGACTCCAATGATCAGCTCATCATCAAGCTCTGCAGAAGCCTGATAACCATCCTGATCATTGGAATCAGGTGTGTGGATAGCGGCCCTCGAGGACCAGGATTGGGGGCCCCTGATCTAAAACATGCAGGATAGTGGTCCCCGGGTTCTTGTGGCATAGAAACAGTGACAGGATGTTCCATCAGTGGTCAACAAGTGTGACTTCCTGTCAAGTTAACTAACAACTACTGACTGAATAGAAGTCAACAGAGGGGCAGCAGAGAGCCTTGTAACCCTGATGTGAAATTCCACAATAGAAACCATTGCATTCAGGAGGAAGTGGCTTTAAACCGCTGTCCACTGCACTGACCACTGTGCACCAGAGGGGTCCACAGAACTCATCTACAACCCAAGTCTGCTTTGAAGTTGTGTCACTGACTTCTGGCTTTAAAATCCCGTAACTGTCTGCTGACTCAGTGCCTTCTGAAGGAGGAAGTGGTTCAAGGCACTAGTGTTGGACTTGATGGGGACCATATACAATAACATTAAATGTATAAATATTGATTTTAAAAAAATCATTAAAATAATTAAGAAAAAACACGTTTAATAAATCAATCACATAATGAAATGCTCATTCTATAAAGTTTAATAATTTTGTTCTCAGGGGATCAGATCACACATTTCATTTGTATTTTCAGTAAATATATTTACTGTGTTTGACAGTTTTTCATAACCTCTCTGTGTTGAGTAGACGGGTTCCCTACTGTTTGAGAAATACCCTCCACTGTATTAATGCATCATGTGCTGTGTACTCTTGTTGTCCTCGCTGCACCATGTTCCCATACGTCCCCAACAGCCATCATTACAAATGTCATCTACTAATGTTAAAGTGACACTTGCAGCTAGGATCATTTCCTCTTGTTTGTTTCACCTGTGAAAACTAAAAAGTCACTTTAAATAGCTACATATTGTGTAATCAGGTGTTTTTATGTATTTATTTCCTCTTGTCCTCTGTCAGCACTCACCAGAAAACTTCCTGGAGGTCAAACTGGAGTCCTACAACACTCGATTCTTCCACATCAAGGAGGACTTTGCCTTCACAGAGGTAAGTCTCAGACACAGCAAACTCCTCAGTGCATGTCCAGCTTTTCATTTATTCTGAGGATTATCATTCAGATACTATTCAGGTTTCACTTATACACAAAGACATAATGACTCGAGCACTCTACCTAGTTTGTAGCTTCCACAGCAGGATAAACTATGACAACTGTCAATAAGTGACTTATCAGACCAGACTGGATAGGTTTTGAGGCCAGCCCCCACCACAGAAGAACAGATATTCATCAGATATATCTCTGAAATCAAACTGAATCCTACAATCTTGATTTCAGAATGTGTTACTAGGAATAAGATGCCTCTGATAAAGAAATTAGGATTATTTTTTCCCAGCAGAAAACTGGATTTAGGAACTTAATGGGTCAGAGGATGGATGGATGGATGATGGATGATGGATGATGGATGATGGATGATGGATGGATGATGGATGATGGATGATGGATGATGGATGGATGATGGATGATGGATGATGGATGGATGGATGATGGATGGATGATGGATGATGGATGATGGATGGATGATGGATGATGGATGATGTATGATGGATGATGGATGGATGATGGATGATGGATGATGGATGGATGGATGATGGATGATGGATGATGGATGGATGATGGATGATGGATGATGGATGGATGATGGATGATGGATGATGGATGGATGGATGATGGATGATGGATGATGGATGGATGATGGATGATGGATGGATGGATGATGGATGATGGATGATGGATGGATGATGGATGATGGATGGATGGATGATGGATGATGGATGGTGGATGGTGGTTGATGGATGATGGATGGTTGATGGTGGGTGATGGATGGTGGATGATGGATGGATGATGGATGGTGGATGATGGATGGATGATGGATGTTGGATGATGGATGTTGGATGATGGATGTTG
>OOFC01043007.1:0-19976 GCA_900323345.1 Pseudochromis fuscus
AACATTAGGAGATAGGACCATATGTGACATTTATGTATATGACTCCACCAAAAATGGTCAAGACACTTTGAAAAACAATACAGGACAAGTTTCTAACATGGTCTACAATATATCAAAGATTGATCCAGATAAAGGAATAATTTCAGATAATATGATCCAGAATATGAAAAAATCGATCTTTCAAACTGCATCATAAAAAAACAAATGAAGCTAGAAACATGCAACAGACATCTTTAAACAGCCACGACGCTGTGGAGCTAATATTGATATAAATAAACACAAGACTAATACTAGTAATATCTTTGGTGGAAGTCACAATATGGAAGGAAATGATGTGCTTGGTGGAGGTCTGTGCTCTCCCAGTGCTTTTCTAGTTTTGATTTGTTTTCTCCTGTTTTTGCCAGAGTCGGGGAGGTGCAGGGTTGTGACTTTTCTTTTCTGTCAGCTTAGCTGTGAGTTTTTATTTCTGATCAGGGGTGTTGCGTTTATTGCATTGGCCTTCGCTCTCCCTGAAGTTTGTGGCTTTAGAAGAAAAATCAACAGAATCTTCTCATTCATGCTACAAGACTTCCTCCTGTTTCTCCTCTATGTTACATCCTGTTCTCCTAAACAACTTTAGGGGATGTAACAGTGGTCCAGCCTTTGTCCCCCATGACCGGTTCACTGGTTTTTCTTCCTTGGACAACTTTTGCAAGGTACTGATGTCTTCAGACCAGGAACACCTCACACGAGCTGCAGTGTTGGAGATGCTCTGACCCAGTTGTCTAGATATCACAGTTGGTTCCTTTTCAAAGTCGCTCACATCCTCATGTTGTCCATTTGTCCTGCTTCCAACTCATCAATATTCAGTTTTTGCTTTGTTGCTGAGCTAAAGCCAGTCCATGCCGTGTTTATTGAATAAAATGAGATAGAAAGCATCAGTAAAAAGAGGCGGGGCCACATTTTTGTCCTTGTCTTTTTCAGAGGAGCCTGTTTATCTTCAGTAAAACACTTGAGTAAAATAACTTAAAGCTGGCACAGAGTGACTGGAGTGTCAGTAAAGTTGTCACATTTTTTTTAAGTTGCTTTTGACCAGTATGTGTGAATACAGTTTCCTCTGTTAGACATTTCTAAAGCAGACAAAAGGGCAACTGACAGTAACACCAAGGTCAAAGAGACCACAGGCTGAATATTTGTCTGGATTGTTTATTGAAAATATATCAGTTAAACCTCACCTGGAGGGATGCTGCAGGTTGGGTGAGTGGGCTGAGAAATAACATGTGAAATAAAAATTATGAAATAATTCTTTTAACTTGCTAGAGGCTAAAACAGTTTAAATTGAGGTCACCAAGGATAATATTTTCCTCATCAATTAACTGTGTATGCAATTTCTGTAGGGCTTGAGACCGGGCAGAGGGAGGTCTGTAGACACAGACTGAGTCAGATGCACAAGCTACTTCTGCTGTTAAAGGATTGCCAGACTCTGCTGTGTGATGCATGTCACAACAATCCCTGATCACTGTGGACTTTTTGGAAACTTGGTGGAAAGTTTGTGCAAAACCAATCAAGCAGGAAATTAAAGACAACGCTAACCTGGCACGTATTGTCTACTGTGTCTTATTAACAGTTTGTTCGCTTTGTAGGCTGTGTATGTTGAATTAATCACATACTGGATGTCCTAACTTCTCAATCCTTGATGTGCATCATACAATTTAGAGAGCTTGAAGTTAAAGTGGCATTAAGATGAAAATAGAGGAGAAGTCTCTGTGATCTGTGGGTAAAATTAAAGATATCACAACAACACGCAGTACTTTAGATTTTGGTGTGCATCATTATGCAATCAGCAGCTTGCTTACAAAGCCAACTGCATTGCCCTAATCTTGTGTCTTAGCATGTCTGTTTACCATTAACTTTTTTTTACTATTGCATTGGCACAAAAATATCCTGTGTTTTTACAGCCAGCAGTGACATTATGCAAGCAGCAGCCACCTCCATCTCTGTCTGAGACAGTAAACTACATCAGTGCAGCAGCTTGGGTAACACAGCAATCAGTCTCCGTGGCTTTTTCACTAAACAAATTAAATTACTCAAAAATCCCGGCTGAATGTTTGAAAAGAGACTCTCTTCAAAGTCACCAGGAGAATTCATTCGACCAGCACTGAAAGGAGATGGCCAACGGTTTACTTTGGAAACTCATTCATTACAAGCGTCAGTGGGACTCTAGCATTTTCCACAGAAAGATTTCTTGATAAAGCCTGAGAGCCTGGCATCAAAACTGTTATTGGCATTCATGGTACCCAGGGGAAGAGTCCTAGCATGGCTTGGCATCTCCTTGTCTCCCAACAGGATATGGTGCAATTACTTCCAAGGAGGTGATGTTTTTGTGTTGGTTTGTTTGTTTGTCTGTCTGAAACTAGGGAAAAACTTTTTTTTTTTTTTTGAGATAGGGTATTACCCAAGTAAGTTTACAGGCAAGAAACCTGTAGAAGAAAGAAGCAGTAGGTACAAACCAGGGCAAAATTCAGAACTTTGTCACATCTCAGTGGATTTTTTTGAAAATCTACCTGCAGGGTGACAATTTTCACAATCTGAGATCATTTGAGAGAGATCACACATGGATGGTGATCACTGTTTACTACACAACAGAGTGATACTGAAGACATACAAACTGAAATAGCATCTTTGTATTTATATGAAGAGCAACAAGTGTTAAAATGTGTTTTATATGTTTGAAAGCAGCCATGTTGCTTTGATAACAGCTTTGCAAACACCTCATCTTCTGAACCATCAAGGGTTGTCACCTGGAGCTTGAACAGTCTTGATGTTGTTCTTACTAGGGCTGGATGTATTGATCTAAGTATCGATCATATTGATACCAAGATGAGTACTGGTGTTGCATCGATACTAATGTGATGAGGTGGATACTTTTGTTGTTGTTTCTATTCTATACATCTGACAAATAACTCAATTTCCTGACAGAGTTCATGGGAGTGCAGCTTCTCTCTAACTAATCTCCAGCATTAAGTCATGTTTTTAACAGTGTAATTGGTGATCAGAGAGGCAATTTTAGCAAACCGACTGAGCTATGATCATATATTCAGCCAGTTGAAAAAAATCTTAATTGTTTTACTCAAACTGAAAAATATTCACTTATATAAAGATACATACCTCAAACCTGAAATATGAATATCACTGAATATAATAACTCTTTTGTGTAGGTAGTTCATTTAAAAAAAACATGTTTATTTGCCTCAAATCTTTGTCCTGTGTTTTATCATAATCACAATCAACAAACTAAAAGCAAAATCACAAAATTATTCAATGACCTATATAACTAGAAAAATGCATTTCCTGCAGAAAATGCATGTGAATGCTGAAAGCTGAAAAACAATTGCTGAGAATTGTATTAGAAAATGTAAAAATTCTTGAAAAAGTAGAAAACTAGAAAAGCACTCTGAGAGCACAGACCTCCGCACAGCACTGTTAAGGCCAATTCATACTTTCTGCGTCCGCATGTGCACGTTGGTGCACGAGGGTCCGCGTCACGTAAATCTCGTCATCGAACATGTCAGGAAGTGCTCGAGCGGACAGGCTCGGAGGTATCCGCGTGCAGCTCAAAAAATGCAACTGCGCATGTGTAAAAATCAATACAAGCAGCTGCACTGCGCTTGCGCCAGCATATCACCATGGACGCCTTCCAGGAGAGACTTTGTGAGGAGAATCCTTCAAAAAATTCCTGGATCCAGACGGTGATCCGGATCACTTCCAAAATCTAATCATTTGTTCATTATCCTCATCTGGACAATCCCTAAAAATTTCATTAAAATCCGTCCGTAAGTTTAGTTATTATTAACTTGAGTTATTTTGGAAACCAACAGACAAACAAACAAATAAACAGACAAACCGAGGGAAAAACATAACCTCCTTGGCAGAGGTAAATATTGTAAATAATAGATAAAAGTAGAAAAAGTAGAAAAAAGGTGGAAATAGTTGAAAGAAGTAGAAATAGTTGAAAAAAAATTGAAAAGAGTAGAAAAAAGTAGAAAAACTTGAAAAAAGTTGGAAATGGTAGAAACATGTAGAAATAGTAATAAAAAAAAGGTGAAGTAGCAGAAAAAAAAATGAAAACAAGTTGAAATGTCCTAAAAGAGTTGAACATTTGGATATTTGAATGGTTTCTATAAGTAGGAAGAAAACAGTGATGCATTCACTGACCTTCCAACTGTAGGAGCCGAACACAGTGTGGTGTTCACTGACCTTCCTCCTGACAAAGGTAAACAATGAGGTGTTCACTGACCTTCCTCCTATGTAATTATATGTGGATTCTATCTATCTATCTATCTATCTATCTATCTATCTATCTATCTATCTATCTATCTATCTATCTATCTATCTATCTATCTATCTATCTATCTCTGAATTGTGTGTTCGTACTTTCCTGTGATGAAGACAGCGTCTGTAAAAGGTTGGATTAATAGACTAATGTAATATGTTTTGAGAAATCTTTCTAACAGGAGTTGCAGTTGTGTTTATTGGTTCCAGATTGAGTTTTTCCAATGAGTTGATTTAGTAGCTGTAGCATCAGATAGCAACCATAAAGAAAGGAGCTGCTGTGTGCATTTGGACATGCCACAACTCTAAATACATTCATTATTTTTAATGAAAATTATGAGTAACTCAGAAGCTCAATCGATCAGGATCTAAAATTACAGTTCTCCACCTCAGACAGCTCCGAGTCGCAGTTTATAGGCTGCAGGTGAATGACTTGCTGTGCAGTGGATTTATTCCTCCAGTTGTGTCCTGAGCTCCATCATAGCTGTAGGGGCTGTTTGTAAAAATCTGATGTGTTTATTATAATTACAAACATTTTTCTCTCATGTCTAGTTTTCATTAGGGAGGTTTTTCTTTTCATAGTCTCACAGTAGGCTGTCAGCTGCAATGGTGTGTATATCATAAACTACCAACAACAACATACCACTTCTCGGTTGTTGTGTCCATATCAATGTTGAAACTACACTTTTAGGTATTTACATTCAGCTTTGTTGAGTAAAGTTACATTTACTTTAAGGTCATATAATAGAGAGACCAATCATTTGTGACACTATAAAACAATGTGTACCATAGTTCAGCTTTACACGTACCAAAAAGCCTTTTCTGATTGCAGCTCTACAGTTTGACCTCACCAAAGAAAGGACAAGAAAACCTGTATCTCTACAAGCCTGTGCAATGCAAACTATTATCCAGGTATTCAACCAGTGAAGCGTTTGTGTGATGTTCTGTCAGAGCGGCTTTATCTCAGATCTGAGGACAGGTGGCACGGTGCGGAACAACCATTTTATTCTCGGAGCTGAATTTTAAAAAAGAAAGTAAAAAAAACAAAAAGCAAACACTTTATTTGTACACTCAGTTTCTGCAGATTGGGGACAGATTTCTGACTCTGCCTGTCGTCTTTGAAACAGAAAAACAAACAGACCTGAAAACAATATTAGAAATTCATCAAAACATTCCAGATGAAGAAATGTACAAAAAGAGTTTCCCCCATTACCATAAACATATATTACAAACCAAATAAAAACATCTGCTGCGATGTAATGTCTGGGTTTAATACTGTGCAGTTTTCATCTAGAATATTGAAATGGCATTCATGTGAAATTAAAAAGCAAAAGAGTAAAAACAACTTTGAGCAAAGAGTCAGTGGCAAAGGAGTATTGATGTGGAAATAGTTGATTTTCCAAAGTTTCCACATTCACATTAAACAGTCCAACAGAAAAAAAACAAATGCAGTTTAGAATTGCAATTCCATATCTACAAAATCTGCATTTTAACAACCTAGCTATGTACACTGTACAGAGATTTAAACAAAAACATACAACTTTTACAAAGAAAGGAAGGAGCTGCTTGCCTGCATAGATCAGGCAGATCATGGTTCAATACAGTGGATGTGCTGTCTGTCCTTGATGCCAGGTGGAAACTAAGCTGAGGATTTGACTTCTGTCTGCAGACCTGACCTGGTGAAGATGCTATAAAGTAATAGAAAACACTGGAATCAACGCATCGTAAAATCTGTCTGTTTGGAGGGAAACCAGATAAACAATGGGCATGGACTCAGTAAAATGTAGGTGGTGTAAAGTGTTGAACTCGGATACAGTGACTGTGTTTTTTACAGTGTTTCTTCACTGTTGAACAATTATGAATACATATCCCATACCTCCAGAGGAATTTCTGTATATCGCACATTTCAGCAAAACACATTATGACAAGCCAATAGCAAATGCAAGATCACCAGAGCAACATAAATAAAACAATTACACAAAACAAAATGGCCGATGCTAAAAGTGGCTGTGGTGGCTAGCGTACTTATGCTTTAGTCCAAACATTACAGCTTAACTGTTTCATTTTTTGTAGGTAAACCTGTTCCTGAACATGTCCCAGTTATTTCATTTTTACAAGATAACACACTATGCTTTGCTTGTACATATTCCCAATATTTGGAAAGTTGTGGAAAAGATCAAATGTTTAACTTAATGTAAAACTGCTCCATTACAATTAAGAGAGTAACAGATGGAGCATACTTTTCATTGTGATTACTGGAGTCCCTCTTGCATTTGGTTGGCAGAAGCAACTTTATTTGTGCTTCACGATAGCTGGCTTTATGAGCTCTTGGCTGAGCAGCTTGTAAGTAATAATCAGTCATATTAAAACCTAGTTCACTGGTAGTGTCACACCAATACTGCAGGCCTCTCTCACCTGAAAGGGTTTGACTTCACTATGAGAAAGACTTGGCAAACCCATGGGAGTGGTAAGGCAAAACCACTGGTAACCTAGAAAATAAGGCTTGTCTGAACGTTGCCACATTGCACCTCAACAACCCTTCAAACTTTTTGGCAGAATGTTGTGTGGACTGCTGAGGTGTGGATGACAGGGGTCCTGTTACACAACTACACAAAAAGAATATTGAGCCAAACACGGAGGTAGCAGTGTAACGCTGCGGGGAAGCTCGGCTCTGCTGCTTTGAAGCTGAAGTGCAACTCCAAGACACTGATCCCAAACATAAGAGTGTCACTGAATGGCTCAAGAGGAATAAAGTTATAGTTTTTTTTTACAGTTAAAGTCAGGACCTGACCCCCACTGAAGCTCTGTGTATTCGAGTAAGTCAGAAATCCACCTGCAGGGATGTGAAGCAGTTGTTGCTGCTATAGGTGGAACAGCCATCTTTTAGTTTTAAGGAGCCAATTAGTAAGTTACTGTCTAAAACTTGTATTTGGTAACATTTGGTAACAATAAGTTTATTCAAACATCCACATTATATTCTGCTCCCATCCATCAGTCTGAATAGAACTGAACAGGCAGTGATCACCTTAACATTATTTAGGCCATATCAGAATAACATTTATCCTGAAATACACGTTCGATTGAAGGCCTGAAAATAAATACAGTGTGCTGTACTTTGGGGATAACATAATCAACCTGTAGTCTTGAGATAACAGGTTTTAGCATGTGTCAGTGAACACAGAAGCTCTTGGCTTTCACAAACAACTTGGTAAAAAATAAATGGCACATTGCATTGTTGGGCTAAGGAGAGAGGATGATTGAAATGTTGTGGGTGATTTGTGGGGGAGCAAGCACATTCCACATTAAAACAATTAAATGGCTTTTTGAGATGTGGTCATCATATTGTTTCATACGTTTCACCCACAGACTGTATATGAAATGGACGAAGCAAATGGGGCTCAACAATGAAGCCCATGCGGAAGTGCAAAAAGTTGCACCACACCCGAAGGCCACTGGAGGCGTGCTCCAGACAACTCTGCCTCTGATTGACTTCAATTCACAAATTGTCAATTTCAATCAAGACAGGTCTGATCCTGATTCACTGACAGGTCGTATGGAGGAGCTAAGCTAGGACAGTCATTCACCGTGAACCTGCTTTGCATCGTTGATGAGTTATTGAGTTGTGACTTTAATACAGTAGGTGTATTTTTCATTGTTATATTTTGGTGGTGTACTTCTTTTTCCACAGTTTGTTGGCGTCTTTTATTCCGATTTTGCTCCTTCTTCAGTTAATTGTTCAAATCATCCTTCAACAGATTCAGCTATGAAGTTTATTCGCTAAGTACAACTTAATTTATTTTCGTAAATGTTTCCAATGTTAATAAACTTCTTATGCAATTGTAGCGTTACTTACAGTTTGCACAGGAGTTTAGTCTGAAAAGAGGAAACAGTTAGCATCCTAGTTATTAACACAGCGTGATGGATGCTGTCACAGCCTGTAGGAGGGCAGGCAGGGTCCTGGTGTCCCGCCTCCTCATTCCTCCCTTCATTTGCAAACATAGTCAACTTCCAGCTCCAAAAATCCAACATGGCGATGTTCAAAAGCAGCTTTGAGAGCTTCAAAACAGGAGTCCACAAACTATTGTGTGACGTCACACTAGCTTCGTCCATTATATATACAGTCTATAGTTTCACCAGTGAGGTCATAGTATTTTATAAAGTCTGTACAAGCTTGGATCACTACAAAGTTTACAAATCAAGGTGGAAAGAAGAAAATGGCGACTCGTGTCTTTTTTCTTTTCTTTGTTTTTTTAAGAAAGTAGTGGTCCAGTGGGCTTCTATGAAGGTGCAGATAACCATACAACCTTTTCACCTGCATGATTGTCCCTTCTGTTTTCATTCTAATTCTCTCTCTGTAAATATCAGTCTCTTCTGGATTAATCTCTCCTTCACATTCACGGTCCCATTCTCTTCACATTACAAGTAAATCCCTTATTAGAACAGGAAGGACACTTCTGACTGTTCTCCACAGCGGAGACAGGACTGACAACACAATGAGTTTGTTGTACATTGTACTGTAAAACATTCCCACACATGCATTTCTATGTCTGGACATAGCTGCATGGGAGGATGGTAACTGTGAGATGTGAAATGTGGTTTTAAACTTGTGGTTTGAAAGTCATTGTCTGTAGTTGTAGCAGTACCTAGCATTGCTGACAAAGCAATTCTTCTCCTGTGATAACATCAGGTTGTGCATCTTCCATCTGTACCAAGGCTTTGCTCCTTCTGGCCCATTATACACCACATAGCATCCCTGCACCGGTCAATCAATCACACCTCAGTCTGTTGCTGTGAGTCAGTGATGATGGTCACTCCTCGCCGAAGCTCGTCCATACTGTCAAAGTCGCTGCCATGTTCAGAGTCCTCCAGCCCGCAGGGGGCCGACATGTCCGAGGCTGACGATGTACCAACAGACAGTCGGATATTTAGAGACACAGACTCATCAGTATCTCCATTTCCTGGTGTTACCCCACTCACTGAAGTATTGAAGTCTGCGTGGGGTGCCTCCCCAACAGGTAGCTGGTGGGGAGGCAGGTATTGGCTGGGGTGGAAGTGCGGCCTAGCGTGCTGACGCCTGGTGCTCAGTGTGCTCTCCTTGGAGGCCGGCAGGTTGGCTGGCAGCGGCGTGTAGGGTTCAGGATAGTCCTCGCCTGTGGGTAGTGGAGGTGGCAGCTGGTCTTGGCTCATGAACTCTTCTTCATGTGGAGGGGGATAGTCGCTGTCAATGTCATAGCCCCCTAAGTAGTAGTCTGACTCCAGTTCACGCGTGCTTCCTGGAAGATGAGGGGCTGAACCTGCAATTTCACCACCAGGAGCCGCCTCGTAGCCTGGCACCTCTTCAATGTCTGACAGCCTGGTGCTTGGCATCCAGTCTGACGTGTCCCAGTGATATGCTGCACAGCAGAAGGAGAGATGGTTAACAACAGTCAGGCCTGTGAAAATACTAAGAGTCCAGAGTCATCAGCCTGAGCCAACAACCTGGTCTCCACAATGTGGAGCTGGGGCAGTAGCCTTCTGTAGGCCTTCAGGGATGTAAGACTCACGAACATCAATGATACACAAAGGAGTTGAAGGTCAAGTGCATGACAAGGCAGAACCTGAAAACAAAAATGTTAGGTCTTTGGAGGGTATGTGACATGCACAACAGAAGCCTTTGAGGGTTGGCATCACAGGTGTCACACGCATGCTGAGCTTCATGAACAACTGGCAGCACTCAACACATGTTGAAGGGGTCAAAAAGAAATAAAAAAAAAAAAACAGCAATAATGAATTGCATTCAGTTAGAGGGATACAGCATATATGTGGTAGACCAGGGGTGTCAAACTCATGCCATGGAGGCCGAGACCCTGCAGGTTTTCTTTCCAGCCGGCCACTAAAGCAGGTGATTGTAATGATCAACACCTCCTTCAGTTTGAGGGAAGCAGCTCATCATTGAGATCAGCTGCTGGAGAGATGGTTAGAAAGAAAACCTGCAGAGTCTCAGCCTCCATGGTACGAGTTTGGCACCCCTGTGGTAGACGTTCCTCTTGGTCAGCATAGTGCAGTGATAAAACATCTACAGGAAGTTGCTGGCCTTTTTTGACATGGATCAAATACTCATTTCATATGCACATTTCATGGAAATTGTTTTTAACATGTTTGGATGAGCAAACATTTGATCTGCTTTGAAACGGTGCCTGTTAATAAAGATTATAAACAAATGACACATAAAAATGACATTTTGAATGTGTACATTCACAGTTTAAAAAAACTAAACAGCCGATCTGTTACAGGGAAAGTAAGTTTACAGCAACAATAATCACACTTTAAGTGTGTGGTATTATTATATCGAGATCTAAAGAGCTCCCTAAGGTCTGTGGATACCTTCATGCCTGGCAAGGAATTTATAATGACATCTCTAAATGATTTTAAATAAATCATTCCACGTTAATAAAAATCATATACCAGTAGATTTCAAATGACTGCAAGTCCAGGACTGACCACCACCCCACAATATTCAGCTCACCGAGAAGAGCATTTAATGCAAAACCCATTCTGCAAGAACCTCATGATTTTATGACAGGATCTGCAGGTAACTCTGCAGCTGCTGCTGTCACGTGCATGTGTCGACACTCAGACAGAAATTGCACAAATCTGACCTGCACTGGGGGTGTGTCAGGAAAAACCTGAAGAGAAACACTTTTGCTAATGAACATAGAGGCAAAGTCCAGGTTTTGGCCATTGGGTTCTTATACTGAGTTTTGTAGCCACTGAACAGCTAAAAAGTTTAGCACAGACCAAAGACAAGTTTTCAGGAGAAGAGGCTGACAGCAGCTGTGAAGCCTGGTGGTGGAGATGCTCTGGTTTGGGGCTGGTTCCCTGTGTCAGGGACAGGGCAGCTTGTAGTCATGGATTAACCTATGAAGTCTACATCATATCCAAAAAGAAGCTCATGTGAGGCTTTCCTCTCTGCCTAGCATATCCACCCAGAGATGGCAGAAAGAAAAAATGGAGGGGTGTGAAATGGCCTAAATTAACAAAAGAAAAAGAAAAAAAAAGATTTAAATCATAGAAATTGTATTTGTCTGAGGCCACAGAAAAATATCACATCTGTTAAATTATTTGATGAATACATGAAAAAAAAATCTATTCTTCTATACGTGTTTACCTGTAGGCACTGTTTCAAAGAGGATCAAATGTTTGCTTGTCCAAATATGACAATAACTACTTCCATGAGATGTACTTACTTTTATTGTATGTGTCGTCAGTGGGTTGTTGGTTCCCGAAGATCCCTGTTATGAATAAACACTCCATGCAAATAGTCGCTCAGTAGCTGTGTCCCATTTCAGAAACCACAGGAAGATGACCTCCACCATAATAGGTGGCTTCTACTGCCAGGCTTAAATCTTCCTCAACAGTGTAGGTAATAACTGTTCTTTCACAGTTCTTTCTTTAGTGGAGCTCCCCTAAACCTCTGATTATCTCAATGTGACACAAAAAAAGCTGGTTTTATTTTACCAGGACCACTTTCTCCAACTTTTGGCTTCTTGTGCTTGTCTGAGATGCAAAATCAGTTTTAGCAATTCTGTCTAATTGTACTTTTGTCTCATAGATAAGGCCGTGACCCTGTAAAGCTGACTGTGTAAAGGACCCCGAGATGACCCTGACTTGTACAAATTCATCATTTTTGAATAAAGACAAACGAGGGACTTGTGTATTTTACAAATGATGGCTCCAGTTGTTGTGAAGCATTTTCAAGTAATCAGTGAAAATATAAACCCACAAGACAGATCAAATCTACCAAGTTCATGAAGACCGACCCGATGCAGTATAAAGAAGTGACATGATCCAGCAAATGAAAGCAATACAAGACTAATTTTCTAGACCCATTAGAACATCTTCTGTCTTGATACTTTGAAGTAGTGGACATCTGAAATGGGACTCATGAGCTTAGGTGTTACTGGACTACACAGTCCTCTGATATAGCATGAATTATGATTCCTGAGACAGAGGTTTGGATGACCAAAAGGACAATCTACAATAAACTCTGTAGATTAATTGAACTGACGGGAGGTCTCATTCAAAAGCAAACGGTGAGTGAAGTTAACAAAAGCAACTGCAAATAAAACAAACAAACCAAAAGATTTCCATGCAACAAAGCAGAACATAAACCATGAGAAGACTGAGGCTGTTGAAATTTCATCACGCAACAATTGGTGTGGTAGGTGGGGGGCGGGGGGGGCTGGCCTGCTAAATCAGCACAGCACACAACAAGCTGTGGAGTAACACATACACATACAAAGCTCTGGCTGAGGAGGGAGGTGAGAAGAGGGATTTACCAGGGACAGAGTACAGGGGTATGACAATACAGCTGAGTAGACACGGAGGCAGAAAGGCACAGCAGGTCAGCAGGTAGACAAAATAATTGTAGTCAGAGTAGACTATCTTAGAGATAAGTGTCGATCAAAGGTGTATTTTTAATGCAAACTGTATCTGAGGTCAGTACCTAACCATGAGCCTGACAGATTTTTGGTAAACAACTTATGTAGCTGAAGATGCTACTGGGGCAAGTTGGAGGTTGGATGGTAATTTGAGGTTCAGGCACTATGAGTATCACACAGACACAACCAGTCTGATTTCATTTTAATGACGTAATGAATGATCGCTTATCCACCAGAATGGAGGAGAAGTTGTTTTTGGTGTAACGGTACTCTGTGGAGTATTTTTAGTAACATGGTCATTTTTCCATCCACATTAAATATTTGGAAAGATAAAAATTAAACATCCATATTTACAAGCAACCAGTCTTCTTTACCACTATTTGCTGGGACATTACTACATTTTTTTAAAGAAACTACCACAGCCTGTACAGCAGTGGGATACAGGGAAACCACTGCATCACAGATATCTGCCTGAAAATCATCTATAAATCCATTAGAACAAACAGACTGTAGAAAGTGCATTTTGTAAATCCTGAGAAATCAAATTCATTTTGAAGATGGGCTTAAAAAAGGTAAAATACAAAAAACCCAGTTAAAGTAGAAAAAAGTTGAACCATTTGGAGTTCAAAAATGTATGAAAGGCACAGGTGAAATAACTAGAATAACGATGTCATTTGCTACCATATGGATGCTTTCTCCACAGCGTACCTTTTAATACAGATGCCTGGGCACACTATAACAATGTACCAGTGAAGTAAGTGTACTGTATACGAGCTTTGTACTCCTGGGTTTTTGACAGTTTCCCATTCTCTGTCATCCACTGGTTACTCTAAATGTACTCTGTGGGATTTAGGCTGAGCCACTTGGGCCCTGTTCACACTTGGTTTTAAGATGCGTCTCCGGTGATTAGATCACAAGTGGACAGCACTGAATACAAGTGTAAACAACCATCAAGATGCATTGGGATCCAATCCTTCAAACCACAAGTCATATCTTTTGTAGTGTGAATGCTAATGTGCCTGATACGTCCCCAACCGGGATGTAACAGGAAATACATCATCAATGCAGGACTGTGCAGGAAGAGTGGATTGTTGGGAGGAATTGCCACAATTAGAAAACGAATGGAGAGTAGCACAGCACCTTGCTCTGTGCTCTGTTCATGTCCAATAGTTCATGAACCATTTTACCTTCTCCCCTTTTTTTAACAAAAATCTGACACTCTTCTGGTGAGTGATATAAAAACTATGTGTGGGTCCTTTTGGTAGATGTTACATTGCTGCGTGAAAACAAGAGGTCAGCAGGACGGTTTGGGAGACACATGTTCAATACAGGACTAAAGAAAGATGTGTCTCAGCTGTCCACTTGTGATCCCATTGTCCAAGATGCATTTTAAAACTAAGTGTACAGACAGCTACTTACAGACAGTCAGAGACCTGTCCTGAAGCCACTCTGGTGTTGTGTTAGCAGCATGCTCTGTGCTGTTGTTGAAAGGTAGGTAAGGTCTCAGGGTGCTCCACAGGTTTCTTCAAGGACCTCTATGTATTACATCATTCCCTAAAGTCTGACCTCTCTGACCTTCTCTCAGCTCCTGCTGCTGAGAAGTGTCACTTAAGATGCTTCCACCTCAGGATTCACCAGAGGGGTTGTTAGCCATGATCATAGAGTTTTTTTATTATCAGGCCAGAGACTCTATTTCCCAATATCACAATAAGCAATCAGGCTTTCATAATAAAGCCTGATTGCTGGAGTGCTGCTGAGATTACTGTCCTTCAAACACATCCTCTCATATCTTGCTTCATTGCTTGGTTTGGTCTCTCTTGGAAAACAAGAAAAGTCCTGTTTTTTCCAAATATATCCCACAACAACTGAGGCCACTGTTCTCCTGGTAACACTCAAAGCTTTAGAAATACTGAAGACAGTCCTGCTGCTGCATGGCTTGGTTTTATATGAATTTTGGGATCTCTGTTGACATAGATATACGTATACTTTCTAAACAGGGTCCAATCATTTCAAATTGCTATAGGTTTACTCCAATTGAATTCTACCCACATCTCATGGGTAATCAAAGCAAACAGAATACACCTGACAATAGCCTGAGATGCCACAGCAAAGGGTCTTACAAACCTTTATCCTCTGGTGAATGAAACATTTTCGATTTGTGTTAATTTTTGACAACAAAAAGCTTTGAAATTAGATTTGCACTTCATCCCTTCATGTCATTATGAGCACAAACTAATGGCAGAGCACAAAACATTTAAAAATCAATTAAGTGCAAAGGTGGACCATAATACAATCAATGCTAATTGGCCACAGCTGCCACTTTATTATTAAAGCACTTAAAGCATTTGAATTCAGTGTATAGTCCAATGCAATGTTGCTGAACTAAGTGATCTCCAGACAGGTTCATTTTAACCTAAACTGTCGATGGGGCCGAACGGGATGAAAGAAAATTCTTCATCAAATCAAAACCATTGCTGATTTAGCCTGATATGTAGCAGAAGAAATTCAAGTTATTTTGTCTACTTGCTGTTGATAGAAAGGTGAAAACATGAACATGTAGGGGTGGGGTAGAAGGGAGGTGGGGGTGGGAGGCTGGTAGTCACCTCTGTTGTAGGATTGACCTTGGTCCATAATTGACACTGTTAGATGGAAGAACAACAAAATACAGAGACTTTTAACATGGGACCATGAGTGTGTCTACTGTTGAAAATGTAGGGCTGTAGGACAGAAGGAAATGCAGGCTGCAAGGTCTCTTCTGTGTTTTTGGAACAATATCAATTTTCTTGATATTTAGGTTAGTTTCTCTAAAACTGCTGCTGATGTGACACTGCTGATTGTGTTCCTTCTTAAAATTTCCAGACAGTTCACTGTGAAGATTCGGACTCAGTGACATGCACATGAACAAGGACATTATCTCGTTACCCGAGATAAAACAATGAGTGACCAACCTTGTACCATGAATACACAACAGTTTGTAGGTCTTCATTCAATCCTGAATAACACTCTCTGCATCACTTCAGTGGAAGAGAGCCACTAATTAGTGCAATCACCTGCTGAGGTGATGAGCTGGAATCAAACCCTGCAGACAGTTGGCTCTCTTAAGCTGGGAACACACCTACAACTGTCAGGCTGATTGTCATGAAGATGTGATGAATGATCGGACCCAGACGGACCAGGTCGATTCGAGTTTGGCCCAGTCTCTGAATGTGTGGATTCTAGCGTTGTTTCTTTAGAGTCAGTCGTTCTGCTGAAGATTTGTTAAATATCTGTGACTAAAGCCAGCGATAAATGGTGTCACGTTGCCAGCGAAACAAGAAAATGTTGAGCAAAAATGTTTGTAGTGTAAAACTAAACTGAACAACAGGAACAGAAGGAAAAAAGTTTGAACTGTGAATGTCTGTACAACATACCATCAGAAACATATCACAACCTGGGAGATAAACCAAGGACCTGAAGCTTTAAACGTGTCAGACACAGAATATTAAGGATGGTAATTTTTGGCCAGCTTTTTAACCAAGTTATTACTTAAAGCCAGATAATGGTTAATTGTGTAGTGGACTGACTCAGTCTTTAGGTTTATGCTTCCTTCAAACTATCAAAAACCAGAACCTGCTCCCTCTGTTGGTACAAACAGTTGTTAGGCGTGTTGTGTGATGTTGTTAGGTGTGCTCCCAGCTTTCGCCACAACTGCTTCATCTAGAAATATAGTAGGAACTGAGAGCTAATGGAACAAACTCTATCCTGGAAGTGAGTTGGACTGACTAACCACTGATCAGGTGGAAATAAATATCCATTAGGGCTTGTGTCCACAGGAGGTGCATTTTTTTGTGCTGGAAACGCCGAGGGCTTCATTAGGGCTTCCCTCAAGTGGTTATTGTTGCTAGGTTTACAGATTTACTGCATTGCTATACTAAACATCATGTCTCTATAGTTTACCTCAAACACTAGCTACCACTGACTGGTTGTATCTGGATCAGGCTTATTTCAGATTAAACAGGAACCAGTTTGAGAGGTAAATCTTTAAATACTCAACAAACATAATCCCTTTGGTGTTAGATCATAGATGGTCAGGGACAGCCACAATCAGTTTCTCGTCTGCCTTTGTTGTCAGTGTGTTGATACTAATGTAACCCCCGTCCTCCTTTTTGATTCTCATGGGTTGCTGAGAGACACTGACTATGACACTGGTGCTTGAAAAAGTTGAATTGTTTGCAACTTGAAGTGCTCAGAGCCCAGGAGAAAAATCGGGTTTAGGGTACTCCACAGGGTTTGTATTGATAACAGACACAGCGCTCCCTGTGGACACAGGCCCCTACTCTTTATATGTTGGCAGGTGATTCATGTGCGGTGACCAATAGGGTTCCACTGAGTGAATAATAGCGTATGGAGCACACAGCAACAGCGTATTTAGCTTAGGTGAAGCCGAAGACAGTTTTTAGTAGAGATACTGCAATGACAAGACTGAAAGGAGTGGAAGAGGAAGAGAAGAAACACAAAGGGGATGAGACATGGTACCTTCACTTTCGATTGTGTCGACTGCATCATTGACCAGTCGAATGACGGTCACTATGGAGGCTTGTGGAGGGAAAAAAGGAGCAGATAAGTTTTGAAAAACAGTCATTCAAAGTGAAAAATGCTCATCATGGTGTTGGTCGGGGGCGTCCCATCACACCTGTGGCATTACTAACGGCTGCCCACTACAGCCAGTGCTGTCTGCACAGAACACTACCTGCTCTGACTTCCTATTGATGTCAATGTTCAGGGGAAACTTGCACACAGTATTGTTCATATGTATGGACATAGTTTAAAAAATAAAGCAAGCAACAAAACACTGCCAAACCAAGAAAATTCACTTCACAAATGCAAAGAAAGCAAAGTGAAAACAAAACCATGTGAAACCAAAAACACTTCATTTTTACTGCGTATTGTCATTTTAGTGCAGAGACTTTCTCATGTGGTGACACCATTCACACTTTAACGAGCACAGGAATGACAATACCAACAGCATCAATGTGGCCGAGGCAAAATCCAATGTTAATTCACTGATGATGAGCAGCACAGACAGTGACATTTTTAATTATGAGCATTCTGTAAAGAAAAGCAATGACTTTCATGGATTGCAAATAAAATCTAGAAAAACAGTTCAGTGCAATGAAAATGAAACATAAAACCAAACGCACAACTTCTGCACAAAAGCCACAACCACCAACACCACATTGTGAGGCTGCCAAACCCCTTATTGGTCTCTTTTAGAAAACTTGAAATGAAGCCACTGTCACTGTTATGTTGAGAGGAAGTACATTAGACAGAACTGACGAGGCATTGCCAGGTTTACTAATCTTATACCCAGCAGGAGAATCAGATACACAGTATTTAAATATTTTTGAAAGTTTAAAGACAACCAGGGAAACAATTCAACCTATTAATATGAAATTACCAACATCATGATTTTGGGCCAACACAAAAGGCATCGGTGTCCAAACAGAACATTTGGCCAATAGGCTTCATCTTCTATGCTGGCATTTGTGTTGTCATAGATTATATTTACAACTATCCAATTTCAAAGTCTCTGTCCTGACTTTAACTGGTAATGCCTTAATCTGGTGCATTTCAGCAGTATGAAGCAAAGTGAGTTTGGACAGCAGTAGCCGGTGCAGTCTTTAGGGCGGCCAAGTTGTTGACCACCTCCTGCAGATGGGGTTCTTCGATTAACATTTAAATTTAACATTTAAATTTCATTGCATAAATGCAGAAGAACATCTGCCCTCAGGCCAGAGTTACCATATGGTGCTACTTTTTCAGTGACCCCCAAACACTCTGGAAAAACACAAGGGACAGTCGAGGAGTTTTTACAGGTTTGTGCAAAGCCCCAGGATTCAGTTTCCATTCCTTCTTTTTTTCCTCCTCCCTTTTCCCTTCCCTCACTCTCCAGTACATACCCAGGTCCATGACCTGTGCTACTGAAGTGGTTCTTCTAGTATTTTCTGTGCTATCAGGCTCAAGAGAAACTTTATTATGATTTTTATTCAGATTGGATTGACAACATTTTTATCAGCAAATAGTGCATCAATCTAGTTTACTGCAAGTAATTAACTTCACCCAAAATGTGAAGGGTAGAGCTGGTTAACTGAGGATATCAGAGAGCAAACACAATAAAGAGATACCAGATGTAACCCAATAGTAAACTAGCAAACAACGCATTTAAAAAACAACCCAATTAAAAAAACAGAGTCGCTGGGGAGCAGGAGAATCATGAAGCGCTTGTGCTGCGATGGGTCTCTCTTACCATTGTCATCGCACGAGTCGGACTGGAAGGAGCTGAGCGACTGGACCTCTGAGTTACTGCCTTTGTTGCTCCCTGAGAAACACGTCACTTCTTCTGCCATGTCAACCATTTTACCTGCAGGGAGAGGGTTGAGGAGATCTCAGAGCAGCCACGTTTATGACACGTACAACAGTATGTATTTAGACATAGCCCCTGATTCCTTCACTAGATCCCTGGTAGCAGATTTTAGAGATGCTCTGCTCAGTTATCTCTCCATCACAACTTGGTTCTTGTCATGTTCGCTTCAGGAACAGACTGTTTACCTAAAGCCTAATGTATCCCACCCACTGACAGGTGCCATTGTAATGAGAAAATCAATCTCATTGACTTTCCCTGTCAGTGGTTAAACTGTTGTTGCTGATCGTTGATGAATTGGATTGAACTGACAGAGTCCTGTTAAAGAATCTAATAACTAAACCTCTGGAAAAGATATGCTGATGGTCACACTGTTGTGGTTAAATCTACATGAAACCTATGTAGCCTCAGACTACACAGTAATGTCAGGCCATCCTTTTTACCTTCTGTGTTTTATGGTGCAAAGACAAATAGATTGAATGTGATTACAATAAGAGTAATTAATATAACATTTAAAAAAGCTTTTAATGCTACCAAACAGCTGCTAACACTCCTCCCAAGGGGACACAAAATGCTGTCCTTGAGTATTTTCTGAAACAAAAAGTTGACCTAAATTCTGGATGTAAAAACTGCTCCTAACATCTGCCACAACTATAGAATACAATGTGGCATTAAGACTCGAAATACTTCTAAAATACATGCATGTGGTTACTTCAGTAATCCATAACTGACCTACGGCACACACACACACACACTCACACACACACGTACAGGATATCCCTGATTCCACTTGAAGTACTGCCGTCTTCCTCCACTGTCGCTGTGTAATCCCAGCCGTGTCAGCT
>OOFC01043008.1:0-10555 GCA_900323345.1 Pseudochromis fuscus
GGGCTTTAGAGTCGGGTTCGGAGACTTGGGGAAACAAGAGTCCTTACAACAGAGAGACGAAGCAGAAATGCAGAATGAAGCTTCTCAAGGAAACCTGAACGTTAAACACGTCTGATTTCTTCACCACAAAACTGAAATTTGAAATGTAAGAGGATACAGATGTGCATGTGTTCGCTCTTAGAGATGCACCAGTTGCACCAAATTTTCTGATAGTTCAAAAGTCTGACGGCTAAGTGAGGCTAAGTGAGGAGGTTTTTGCTAAATGTTTCTAAAACTTGGTGTGTGGATAAAAGTTAAATGCAACTAAACGGTGCAATGGGAACAAGCGTAACAAATAAACAGTGAGTTCAGAAATCACATGACTCCAGTGAAATTGTAAACGTGTGTGATATGTATCAGAAATTCCAGTCACCGTCTGATTGGTCAATGCATCTCCAGTAACTGACCAATATCTTAAGAACTAGTGCTGCTAACAGGCGTCGCTACTAAATGAAGAACATGCTAATAACATGTACTTCAAACACTAATAACATCTATAGTCCTGTTACAAACCCGGTCGTGCTGCTAAGTAAAAGCTAGCTACCTAGCTAGTTGCTGGAGGACTTTACTGTAGAGTAATTTTCTAGCTGTTTCTTCCATTACAGAAAGACGATACTGTAGCTAGCGTCATCTTTCTCTGTTTAATGGCTCCGACTTTTACAAACATTGGTATAAATCAAGAAGTTACCCTGTGTTCATGTAATCCTGATGTGGTACCTCCAAGTTGTAACTGCATCTAGAGAATCTCTGATATCTCCGACAAAGTCCAGCAAACATCTTCACATCTCTGAGTTATTACCTGAACAACTTTGACCTGTCTCTTTATGTTAATCACTCTCCTTCATGATTTTAGGGATGACTGGATCTTGGACCGTGAACAGACTGCATCTGAATTTCAACCAGATTACACAAACTGCAAAGAATATATTTTCCTATTTGGAGATTAACAGTAATGAGAAAGTGCAGCGAGCTGGACAATGTGAAACCAAACCTGGAACCCAGAGCTGGTTTTGGCTCATTTATTGGGTGGACACCATCTCTGAGTCCAGTTCTCCTTTAATAATCCTTAGCGAACATTCATAGGTCATAAAAATGTGAATAGTCCAGACCACTCCCACATGAACACTGCATCACTTACACATTTCCAGAAATATTGATCTTATTATTTTCACCAGAGTGTGTATAGAAATGGACGAAGCAACTGGGTCTTAATGCAGTAGCGCAAAAAAGTGCAATACCACCAACAGCCACTAGAGGCCGACTCAAAAACACTCTGGCTCCAAGATTCTCATTTTAAATCCTGAAATATTCATCAATACATTTCTCCACAAGTCATTCTGATGTCATTAGATAAAGTCAACTCTTCTTCTCAGAGATCTGGGGGGAGGAGTTAGGGGCGGGGCTAGTCTGATTGACAGGTCTGGTCTCAGAGTATTTGGACTGATTAAACGAAGATAATTTAAAACCACTTTTCAAGACATTTTACTTCCCTTTATCTAATTTCTTCGTTTTCACTCTTAATTTCCAGGCCTGGAAACTCGTCTTTAAACAATCCCAGGTTTTCCAGGATGTAGAACCCTGAATCATCTCCTAAATATATAAATTTGCACATAATACCAAACATACTTCCTGTTTCGATGCTGCTGCTCTCCAGTGGTTTACAGGTGGTTTGGAGGCTGCTGTGAGCTCCAGTCTCATCCTCATTGGACAGTAACCTCAGGTTCAAAGGTCAGACCCGCCTCCTCACTCCTCCCTCTATGTCCAAATATGGTCACTTCTGGCTCCCAACAACCAACATGGCCACGTTCAGATACCAGACTCCTGTCTTTGGTTGTGAGTCCACAAACCAGCGGGTGATGTCATGTGAGCTTCGTCCATTTCCACACACAGTCGGTGGGAGTGATGCACAGTCGCTAAAACACTGAAGTGAGTGAAAACAAAGCTCCTGAATGACTCCTCTCTCCAAACATGGATGAAGTGGAGCGGTGTGGTTAAGGTGCGAGCGATCGCTGCCGTGTCTCTCGTGTGGGGAACAAAAGCAGGAGTGTATCGCTCTTTGTAAAAAATCTATTTTTAAACCCCGAGCCGAGAAACAGACTCTCTCCCAGAGGGAAGACTCGGCTCAGCTTCACTGGCGGTTTCATGTGCTGGAGACGGAGCGGCAGCAGCAACACACAAATAAATAATCATAAGTTTTATAGCTGGGAAAGCACATCTACAGAGAAATTACACGAGACAAAAATGGGACATCAGCAACTTTATCCTCCTTCTGTGACAGTTTCACCAGGCGTGCTGACATATTTACATGTCTCAACTGTGTTTTATTGTGTTAAATAAAACCAGCGTCGCACTCTCAGTCTGCCAGGGCTTTGCTGGAAAACACAAGCCTGCACCAAATTCAATCAACTTTTATGACTTCCAGCTTCTGCAGATTCATCATCCGTCCACCTCGCCCAAACCAAAGACAATAACACCTGCAGTTATGAGCCACTTTAAAGACAAATATCTGGAACTTCACTACACAAATACAACTTTATTATTATTAGTAGTATTGTCGTTGTCCCCCCACTGTAAATACAAGTGGTAACACAATATGAATGCCCTGCCTCCCAGGTCAAACATTTCAGAGCCTCCCTGCAGGGGGTCAATAAATTCAACCTGTCGACGTCCTGTTCTCGCCAATGCAGTGCGACTACAAGTGTGTGTGTGTGAAAAGTGTAAAGCCTCAGCAGCAGTATTCACACACACCCTGCCAAAAAATCCTGTCCTGATTTTAACATCCTCCTCCTCCTCCTCCTCCTCCTCTTCCTCCAACACAAGCAGCCACAGCACAAAGAAAAAAAAAAAAACCCTCGTAAATCTCACTTCACCAGCAGACACTTAACTTTCAAATATTTCCACTCAGGCTCAGTTTAATCATCCTGTTGAATGGAGGCAGAGATGAAGCTGTACTGTACCTGTGGTGTAGGTCAGAGCGTCAGCTGTGTTGTTGTTGTTGTTGTTTGTGTGTCCGAGCCTCAGGCTGCTACAGACTGGATGAGTGTATGTCGCCGAGTGTGTGCGTCTGTGGTCGTACTGAAACCAAACCAGAGAGAAAAGATCTCCCTCCCTCCCTCTCTCTCTCCCTCTGTCTCCCTCCCTCTCTCTACCTCCTCCCTCCCTGATGATAAACACTGAGCACGTGGCTTCAGCAGTGATGCAGCAGGCTGGAGATGGCAGGAGAGAAAATGAAGGATGAAGGAGGATAAATAAAATAAAGGTGTAGTTTACACATGTGTGAATGAGCGTGGAGTTGGTGAGTGTGGAAATGACGACAGACTGGATAGAAAAGATGGACGTAGACACAGAAAGTGCCACAACACCACCACCAGACGCTGGATCCAAAGATCTCTGGCTCGAATCCTTCTGTCATTAAAGTTGCACTGAAACATCTCCAGAGGTCGTTTGTGACGTGTTTCTGCCACAAAGACATAAACTTTGAATCCAAGGATCCCTCCAAAGCACCTGTAAATCACTGGAGACCACACCTGTCAATCAGACTAGCCCCGCCCCTAACTCCTCCCCCCAGATCTCTGAGAAGAAGAGTTGACTTTATCTGATGACATCAGAATGACTTGTGGAGAAATGTATTGAGGAATATTTCAGGATTGAAGATGAGGATGTTTGGATTGAAGTCAGTTGGATCCAGCCTCTAGTGGCTGTTGGTGGTATTACACCTGTTTGTACTTTTTCATTAAGACCCAGTTGCTTCGTCCATGTCTATAAACTGTCTGTGTAGAAAACCGACACCAACAAACTACTGATGATTGATCGACAGGTGGATGGAATGATGCTATTGGTTGAAATTGCTCTGGGAGAGATGATGAAAGTCACATGATAATTTTTTTCTACCAGGAAGTAAATGTGATTGAACTTTGATATCAAACAAACAAACCAGCTTCTGTAATATTTAACATCGTTGAGTACGTGAACAATACGACCAAAGACAATTAAAATGACATTGTTCATCTCAGGTTGATTTAGGGGCAGGCTTAGTTTGATTGACAGCTCTGGTCTCCAATGATTTACAGGTAGTTTAGAGGCTCATTCACCAGTGAACTGGTTGAAGACTCAGACCCTTCACTCCTTCCTTCATGTCCAAATATGGTCACTTCTGGCTCCAAAAGAAACAAAATGGCCAAAAACCAAACAGTGAAAAGAGTCGACGTCCATCTGTTTGGAGAGTGAATGTTGAACATCAGCTTTCATCTCAAATATTAAAATTACCGTATTTTCCAGACTATAAGCTGCTACTTTTTTCTGACGCTTTGAACTTAAACACCAGTGTGGCTCAGTATCAGCGGCACAAAGCTCGTTGGCACAAAAATCTGACAGAATAAAATCTCAAAGATACTATTTGTGGAGCTTTAATCTGCAACTACTTGTAATCACATGACCAAAGCCCTATACCTGCGATATGATGATTTTATATGTTTATACCGTATTTTCCGCACTATAAGCTGCTACTTTTTTCCGACGCTTTGAACTTAAACACCGGTGTTTCTCATGTATCAGCGGCACCAAGCTCGTTAGCTTTTTACAAGCTAGCAAGCTCCGTGCCGCTGATACATTTAGCATCGTCACATCAGAGTGGACCACATGAAACTGTTTGAATAAATTCAAGAGTGGCTTATAGACAGGTGTGCTCAATAGTCCAGAAAATACGGTCGTCTGAAAGGCTCACATGGAACATTTCCTTTGATCTCTCGAGGCAAATTTGTGGTTTGTGATATCGAGGCTACATAAATCAAATAGTTTTTGGCTCCAGAAGAAGAAAGCTCCCAGTAATTAGTGGCATTGCAGAAAATGATGTGAGGAGGCAGCTGAAGGATTTTTTTACTCTACATCGTCACCTGAAGTGAACTCGCAGAAGAACAAAGGATTCAACGACACAAGCTTCAAACAGCAGCTCTGAATCCATAAGCGACAATGTAAATCAGCCTTTAACAGTTCCATCTAAATCCCATTAACTGTTCCCAAGCACGCTGCAGCATATGCTTATCTAATAACGGCTTGAGTCATACGTCTTATTATATCTTAATACATGTAAATTAGATTTGGACCGATCGTTAAACGCTGCTTGATCAAGACGAGTTAGAGCGGCAGAGTGTTTTGGCAAACTCTCCATCAGTTTGAAGCCGCCGTCGCGTCAGTCAGTCAGACGGAGGTTTGTAAGTAGGTCATTGTGTCCACAAGAGACAGGATGTACATGTTCAGGGTGGAAACGTACAGAAGGGACAGATGGATAAATAAATGGGATGTATGGCAGCACTGGAATGAATCAGTGTGAATGGTTTGGGAATAATAATAAGCTCCCCTCCAGACTGAGTCAAAGGATTTTTGGTTTAATTGATACATATACGATTTCAGTGTTTTCATTTAGTGTTGCAGGTGGATTCTCAATGTGCAGAATAGTCCGTTCATGCTGTTCGTTAGCCGCCGTCCATCCACCGGGGATAAAAGCTTACTCCTCATTACTTTGTAGTTTACGTCACGAGCCAGCTGGTTCACCACTTAATTGGCTCTTTTTTATTTTCCCAATATAAAACACCGCCAACACTTTTGGAAGAAACACAAACAAAAACAAGATATGATTTTCAAAGACAGCAACGCGCCAATTACCGGCCGGACGGCAGCGTTGAAGCAGACTGCCAAACGAATTATGACAATTAGTGAGTCCTCGGGGGGAAGGTGGAGGAAAAGTTGGGGAGAAGAGTTGGAGGAGGAAGAGCAGGTGGAGCTTCATCACCACCACTACTGTTGAGGAGCTGTGTGTGTGTGTAGCTGTGTGGTTGTATAGACACACACGAGGGTCCAACAATAAAACAGTTGTCAATGAGTTTAATTGTCAACAGTGTGAGAGCAGCACTGAAGTCGAAGTCTCATGTACACAAGACAGTGTCCTCGGGTTCAAGGGTCAGACCCGCCTCCTCACTCCTACATTCATATCCAAATATGGTCACTTCCTGCTTCAAAGAAAACCCAACATTGACACATTGAAGTACTCCTGGCTTGGTGATGTCATGTCAGCTTTGTCCACTCTATAAAACATCTGCGAAAAATCAAAAAGAAAAATACATCCAAGCAATAAGCTAATATACAACTGGACTTTGGTCATATAGAAAAAAATTATAAATCAGCAAATAATAACTTATCAGCAAAGTTTCTACAGACCTTTCTCAACTTTCAAAGTGGAATAATTTGTGGTGATAAAAGGACTTATTTTCTTATTGTTTTTAATGCTCAGAAGAATTTATTTTTCCATCTTTCTGCAGCTCTGTGCAGCCACTGGTCGACTGAAGATATGCACACGGCCAATCGGCTTCCTCTGATCTGAACAGGGAGATTATTTTATCGCTTGTGGCAGAATCAATCAGCAGCAGTGACCCTTGTTGTTATCGATGACGATCCAAGACTCTGGACTTCGTCCGCCTCCTGATTCGATCAGGCGTAAAACAAACATACAGGACTGCTAACTGGTTGAGAGGCGAGGCGGCTGGACGCAGTCATGCAGGAGTCTGAACGTGAGGACAGACCTAACGAGGACTGACAACAAACACTCACCCGGTCGTTGTAGCTGCAACAGATCGACAAGAACTGAACTGTACTCTAGGTTCTACACTCACAATATAAAGTTTCATACCAGGGTCTGTCTCATGTACAAGCATTAGTACAGGATTACATCATCGTTTCACTTTCACTAAGTTTATGCAGGAAATGAGCCAAAGTGGAGACTTCAGGTGCTGTGTCCACATGGAGTGTTTTTATGCTCTCGGCTTTTCATTTCTGTGGCATCTCCCTCAAACGTTTATTGTTGCTATGGTTACAAAAACCACCCTGCAGCACTCCTGCATTGCTTCACTGTGAACACTGAGTCTCTCTGTTTCCTTTAGAAAAATCACCTCAAACCACTGAAATGAAACGAGTCCTGGTGTCGGCAGCACTAACACCGTCACTGTGTTCAACGTTGAGTGTTTGTAGAAACAGGTGAAGCAACTGGGTCTGAAAAATGAAGCCAATGCAGAAGTGCATCAAGGGTTTAATACTCCCCCACAGCTGTGTCCTTGTGCCCAGGATACTGAGTACTGCAAATACCAACTGGGTATAAGCTATAACTTCATAGGGTTTGTTTATGGGTGGCGGCTGTGGCTCAGCTGGTAGTGTGAATCGTAAGGTTGTGGGTTTGATCCCCAGCTCCTCCTGTCCACATGTCGAAGTGTCCTTGGGCAAGACACTGAACCCTAAGTTGCTCCCAATGGTGGCTAGCACCTTGCATGGCAGCTCGGTAGCCCTTGGTGTGTGAGTGTGTGCGTGTGTGTGTGAATGGGTGAATGAGTTGCCTTGTAAAGCGCTTTGGGACCTAGCTCAGGTCATGAAAGACCTATATAAATATACTGCATTTACCATTTGTACTGAAGGTACTTAAAAAGTATAAAGTTACTGCACAAGCATATGGTTTTAACTCTGTTTAACATTAGACACTTTCCTATGAAGGGAAATGTTGGAGGTCATCACTGGAAATACTTTTGTTTTCCAAATATATTTATATTTACGTCGACAGTTTCATCAAATTGCTAATTAAAGCTCTACCTCATGGTCATGAATCCATTAAAATGTAATAACAAAATAATTAAAGCATCAGAACAAATGAATGTAATGTGGAAACAAACTGTATCTCGTGGCTCACAATGACTGAACACAAGTAATGAATAAATCAAAACACAGAAACAAATACATTCATAACCTCCATGATAATTGGATTAAAGCGAAGGAACAAAGTGTATCTCACGCAGCCTGAAAGCTGAATGTAGTCTGGCCTGGACAGAGTTTTTATCTTCCATTGACCATCACAGGGCTTTGTAGTTTTCAGTAACTATCCAAATATAAGTTGCAAGGACATAGAAATAAATGTCTTTGCTAATTTAATTCATCACTTGATGGAAACAATCACAATATTTTTGGTACTTCCTGTGTTTGTCACTGAGGTCTCTGTAGTCGTGTCCCGACCAACTGCCACTTTGTAAAACCAACAAAGTTCAGAAAACAGCTTTGTAATAACAACAACTGTCTTTACACAGAGCGTATGTGGAATGGACGAAGCTAAAATGATGTCACCTGTTGGTTTGTGGACTCTCATCCTCATCCAGGAGTTTGGTATCTGACCGTGGCCATGTTGGAAGTGACCATATTTGGATATGAAGGGCGGAGTGAGGAGGCGGGTCTGACCCTTGAACCCGAGAACACAACCACGTCCCTAAATCCTAAAAAAATGTATTGACAGAGTGTTTCAGGATTGAAAATGAGGATTTCTGAACTGAAGTCAGTTGGAGCAGCACCTAGTGGCTGTTGGTGGTGTTGCACTCTCTTCGTCCATTTCTGCACAGTCTATGATCTCCCCTGTTTCAGTGATTTCTTGTGATTGTTGTTGTGTTGTCTGCAGCTGGTTTCCTGTCACACAGTGTGGCTATATTTAGTTGTACATCTCATCCATTATTGTATTCATGAATAGGAATGTAAAACTGCTCTCCTGCGACAAGCTAACAGGCTAATCTCATTAGGACTGTAGCAACCAGTGCACCGCTCGGCCACCCTACAGTGACGCTGGAGACTGTTACTGTTCCCCCCACTGGACCGCCGCTGGCTCAATCTCTGCAATCTCCCAACATGTCCGTCAACAGTCATGTATCCTGCAAAAATGACCTGAGGCAAAAAAGAAAAAACAAACTGAGAGCTCGCCAGTTCGCTGCAAATCACTGGAGACTACGGTAAAAAATGAAAGGTTATTGTCTGTAAATAAGGTGAGTGCAGAAAACAGCGAGGTCCGGAGGATGAGATCTCTTCATCAAAGCGCCGACAGCCGGCAGCAGCTCGTTGTGATGTGTCCGTGTCATGTTCCATCATCTGATATCTGCTGACACGTGTCACCAGCTTTTTACATCAAACTTCTTCAAAATTGTCTCGTTCGCTGCCCGACAAATCGGACTTCCTGTGCTGCAACCACGCAGCGAGCTGAGAGCAGCTCCACTGTGATTAAATGTGACAATTATGCAACATAAATTAAAACATCATTAACACAGCACCACATATAAACCAGTCTGATCCACTCACAGAGGTATTACTCATTCAGACCAACTGTGATGATTTCCACAGAGATGTTAAACTGACACTGAGTCTGCACCAAAGTGTCTCAGCTACCTTGTGGTTTCATATGCTGCGTAAAAACTGTAGCAAATTGAAATCTGACTCTTTCATAATGTCTGAGGTACCAACAGATAAAGTCCTGACCCCAAACACCGGCACTGACTCAAGCAAGTGTTCAAGCAGCTGCAGATGTGAGGAAGATATTTCTCATGTTTCCACAGTTTTTATGATGAAGGTCTGCAGGGATTGATGTGTTAGTGGAGGAACTGTCGTCCTGTTGCGCTTCAGCGTTAGTTTCATTTTTCCACCTTGGAGGTTGCTGCTTAGTTTCAGCCACAGACTGTTTGTAAAAAGGGATGAAGTGACCAGAGCACAAAGTGTAATACCACCAACAGCCACTAGGTGATGACTCCAATTGACTTCAATCCAATCATCCTCATTTTCAATCCTGAAATATTCAGTCAATACATTGTTTCCACAAGTCATTCTGATGTCATTAGATGATGTCAACGCTTCTTCTCAGAGATCTGGTGGGAGGAGTTAGGGGCGGGGTTAGTTTGATTGACAGGTGGTCCATCTGAAAATCATTTAATCATTAATGAGATACTGGATGAGAGGGGAGGAGTTAGGGGTGTGGTTATGTGATTGACAGGTCTGGTCTCCAATGATTTACGGGTGGTTTGGAGGCTCATTCCCATTTGACAGTGGTCTCAGGTTCAAGGGTCTTGACTCCTCCCTTCGTATCCAAATATGGTCGCTTCTGGCTCCAAACGACCGACATGTTAGAGGTGACGTCACTAGGGCTGCAACGATTATTCGACATAATCGATTACGTCGATTATAAAAATTCATCGACGAGGAAATTCAAGAGTCGATGCGTCGTATTATTGTTTTTGTCATTGGTCAAATCAAATACCAGCCAGGAAAAAGTCATCTGTACTTGCAGTTTCCTACAGGAACTGGTGGGGGCAGTATCACTCCCACCATTGACGTTATTCACAGAAACAGGAAGAAGAAGAAGTGGAAGCACGACAGCAACAGGCGGCAGAACCAACCAATAAAGAGGGAAGATGTAAAACAGCACGGCTTTTTGATTTTTACGTTTTTTTCCAGAAGGCTAAATATCACGTTGGTCCTCTCCATGGGAAATGTGAGTACACAAAAACCAAGACAGACAGTCGACCTACACCAAGTATTACACACACTCTGCAGGAAGGAGTCTTCACTGAAGCACTTCCTGTTTAAAATACCACATTAACAGGAAGCATACGTTAGTCGGGGATTCTGCTAGCACTTAAGCTAACCCGTCGTCCAGCTTGCGACAAACCCCCCTCGA
>OOFC01043010.1:0-19614 GCA_900323345.1 Pseudochromis fuscus
TGTTTCCAGACATGAAAAATGTCTGACACACACACACACACACACACACAATTACTTCAATTCAGTTAATCCACAGAATCCATAAACTCAGAAGTGATGAAGTAACCAATCAGGAAGCTGTGAATATAACTGTGGAAACTACTGTGAATGTTTTATTTGAGTGCAGGATGTGTCAGGGTGAAATGTTTGTGTGAAAAATCTTTTGATGATTTTTAGGAAAACTCTGGAGCAGCTACGATTCAGGATGATGAAATAATGAATAAATAAATAATTGTAACAATAGTGTCGCAACATTTGAACATCCCCTGAACAGGTACAGATTACATACGTGTGCATCATGTGTGAGTGTGTGTCAGTGTGAGGAGATTCATGTAGATCATGGTCCATCAGGATGGATTTGAATAAAGCGTCTGAAATATGCTGCGTTGTTTTGATCAGGAACTGGGTAAATACTGAGCTGACTCCACACTGGGCACATTTAATGGGTTGTTTTTCATCAGTTGGTAAAATACTGAGTGAAAAAAAAATAAAATACTGAGTCAAAACAAGAAAATACTGAGTGGAAATAACTAATTTTGCATGAAAATACCAAAGCACACGGTACAAACAGCAAAAAACTGTTGGTTAAATGAACCCATCACATGTTTAATCCAATATGTTGCCAGGTGTGGGTAATAACCTGGTGTTTTCAGTGTGTAGGACTAGTAGAAAGTTACATTTGTAATTATTAGAATAACAGGAAAATAAATAATTAACCCTCTACTGACACAACAAGTTGTACCTCTTTGTTACTGCCCTTTAGTGACCTTAATTAAAAGCACTAATTCCAAAAAGCACATTTCTGAACCGTCCTCATTCGTCGCCGTCCTGAGGCTCGCCGGGACATTACTCCCTCCACCAAAAGCTTCAGCACAGAGCGCCAACGTAACCTGTTCAATCTTTGTTTGTGATGCAGAAACTCAACATTTCCTCTTTCATCTGGACACGATGGAGTCATTAAAGCGGCCCAGCCCCGCTCGGCTTCAAAGGGTCCGTCTGAGGTCTGGGACTGGACGCTTGCTGCAGGTGCAGTGTTGGAAACACTGATGCAACACCAGAAATGGTCGACCCCATTTCAAACAGGAGGGGGGGGGCAGCAAAGTGAAGTCATCTCGTGTGTCTACCTGGTCAGACATGCAGCCTAAATTCAAATTTCCAACATTTGAAGACCTTTCAAAACCGAACTGCATAAAACCAAGTGGCGAGATAAGATTCCTCCCCTGGGTACCCGGGTGGAAGTCATAAAAATCACTCTGCTGCTTTTCCAGATACAGTAGAGCTACAATAAGTTAGCCGAGGATTACGCTGTTAAATAGCCCGAGGCTGCGCGTGTATCATCAGCCCCGGATAACTGCACTATTGCATACTGCACAATCGTGCATTGCCAGTAATGTAGTGTGGTACTCTGAATTACATTCATGGGGATGTGGGTAAACTCCCTTGTGATGTATCTTTGTGGGTTAAGAAATGAAATACACTGATCCAGCAGCGAGATAGACGTGCTTACCAAGGTCAAGGAGGCTCCCCGGCGTAATTACACCACTACCAAACACAAAGGGCATTGTTATTGGACAAGTATAATGCCGCACATTAGCAGAGCAACACAGCTGTTTCTATCAGCGAACACTAGCTTGGGAAGACATAGGGCGGGCATCAATTTAGCCTACTTATCTAAAGTCTCTAATTACTTGGTTTATTTGATAAACAGAACAAGGAGAATCCTTAAATGATTCTGCAAGATCCAAAGGGGATTAATTTCTTACTCCTTGAAAAAACAAATCACTGGTAGAATCCCTTATTTCACTCTTTAATCACGCATTAATTAGGAGCAATAGGGCACCAGTTACACTTGGCATTTGGTGAGATTGCAGGGGGAAAAAAAGGAGGCCTGCATTAGCCTCTCCAGAGGAGGAGGCAAACACATCAGGCTGAGACAAAGACGACACAATCAGACTGAACAGCAGGAAATGGGAGTTGGGAGGACGGGGGAGCTGAGCTCCTCCAAACCCTCGTTCCCACACAAAGCTTCAGTCCTCAGGCTAAAACTCAGGCTGGATCCTGGTGGTGGAAACATGTTACCGCTGTGTGTCCTCACAGTCTGACCACACTCTGCAGAGAGGAGAGGACCGAGCAACCGGGGCATGAGGCTGATGCAGAAGTGGAAAACTGTAATACCACCAATGGCCACGAGGTGCTGGCTCCAAAAAGATAAAAAATTCCAGTTGACTTGAAATAAAAAATGGTCATTTTCAATCATGATATACTCAAAACATGTTGGATAAAGTCAGCTGATCTGGATTATCTAGGTTAAATTAATGTAGCATGTGAGCAGTGAGTCCACCATTAATCCAGGTCTGGGGAAAAACCAGTTACTATTTCTATACATAAAAGGCTGGTTGGTTGTTATATTTCATCATCATACATGGATTTCTGTGTGTGGCCCATAGACTGTATAGAAATGGACAAAGCAACTTATAAATGAGGCCAATGTAAAAGTGCAGATGAGTGTAATACTCCCCACGGCCACCAGGTGCTGGCTCCAGAAAACTCAATGACTTCAATTTAAAAATCCTCATTTTCAATCCTGAAATATTCAGTCAACACATTTCTCCACAAGTCATTCTGATGTCATCAGATAAAGTCAACTGTTAGTTAGGGGCGGGGCTAGTCTGATTGACAGGTGGTCCATCTGAACATCATTTCATCAATTAAGGAGATATTAGGCAGAGAGAAGGGGAGGAGTTAGGGGCGGGGCTAGCTGGATTGACAAGCTTGGTCCCCAATAAGAGCAGCTCTGATTGGACAGCTCATCCCCATTGGACAGTGTCCTCAGGTTCAAGGGTCAGACCCGCCTCCTCACTCCTCCCTTCATATCCATATATGGTCACTTCAGGCTCCAACATGGCCACGTTCAGATACCAAACTCCTGACCAATGCAACCATGTATCCCTGCAGGTGTTTACTGAGAAAGAAATGTTGTTTCCCCTTTAATTAAATCAAATAAAACATTTAAATTTAAAACTCCTTTAAATGGGAAAGAGGAGGAAATGCATCGATGAGACACGTGGTCATATCCTGTGACACAAACAGAAAACAGAACAATTAACATTTCTACTGCTGCAGGAGTCACTGTGAACGACTGTAACAGCAGTGAAAGCGTCCGGTTGGGGGCGGGGCCTGTGGGGTGAGGAGCGGCGGGGGAGGCGTGGACTCCGGGAGGTTTGGCGGTGGGAGAATACCAGTGAAGGAGAAAAGACTGAGAGCAGGGGCTAAACACCTTGGCTGTGTTTACATGCATGGACTGACTTAATGAATGTCCAATTAAGGTTTGTTTGGGTTATGCTATTTACAGGCAGCTGGCAGAGACGCAGGAAAAGCCACTAAGCACATGTTTGACTGTGTGAACGGTTCAATGGAACAAAGAAATGTTTTTTCTGCTCCAAACAACAGGAGCAGTAATTATTATTTTACAAAGCTCATCTGTACAGATACTTTGTGGACAGTCAGGTTTACCAGTCATATAATGAGTCAACCCTTAAAGGGACAGGCCACACATTCAAATCAATTATTGTTATTTTAAATACATCCAGGGTGAGATGACTTCATTTCATCATCTAAATTCAAATTATGACTTTTTCCCTTTCGTCTCTTCAGATGATGTTTGTTGTTTTTGTTGTTGCTCATTTAAGATTTTCCACATTTTAAAGGTGCAATTCATGATTTTTTAAGACGAAAGTGCAAAATTGTCCCTAAAAACATTTACTAAAGTAAAACTCTTTCAAACTCCAGTGTCTTTGCTCATGTACAGACGACCCTTTGGATTATTATACAAATTATAACATTATGTTTTTGAATAATCACATGATGAAATGACTGGATATAAGTAGTAAGTTTGTAGAATGTGAAATTACTTTTTAAACTTACTTCATAAAACTACATCATGAACTTTTGTAAACAAAGAAAAAAAGAGAAAATATCTAAAATGAGAATATCCTTTGTTGTTTATAATGTTGTTATAATTTGCTACTAAACCTTAATTTTTTGGCACCGTCCATTTATCCATCGAGTGTCTCTGATGTTTTTCTACATGATCCCAGCAGCAGCTGTGTCTTACTTTTACATACATCCTAAAAATGTTGTTTCAACCCAGAACTAACTTAATATGGGACTGACTACATGCTGGGTTAAATGAACTAAATAAGATGGACTGGGTTTTTTTTCCCTGCATTGGGTAAAAACAACCAAATAGTAGAAAATGTCAGATAAAATCCACATAATGTTGGATAAAAACTACAAATTGTTGCGTAATAAAACCCAATGTTGGGTAAAAAAACTACAAATTGTTACGCAATGCATGTAGTTTGTCTGATTTTAACCCAGGTCTTTAAGGTCTGGGTAAAAACAACCCAACATGTTTTACTGTGTTAGTGTTTCAGTGATGATCCTTAGATATCGACATCTCCACTGTAAGTATAATATGAACTGAGCTTTATTTTTCTGCAGGACACAGTCTTTATGATTGAAAACAAACAATCATACTCTGTATTTTTATATAGTTAATAATAATAATATATAACCCAGATCTCACACTCACTCTCAGGTCATTTACACTTTCATTCAGACTGTCCACTTGTGATCTGATCACAAGTGTGAACACTCCCAGTGTGCATGAGACCAGTTCAGGGCTGGTCTTATTGGAGGTTCCCCTGACTCCGCCCCTTCTCTCAGTCTAATGTCTCCTTAATGATGAAATGATTTTCAGATGGACCACCTGTCAATCAGACTAGCCCCGCCCCCAACTCCTCCCCCCAGATCTCTGAGAAGAACTTTATCTGATGACATCAGAATGACTTGTGGAAACAATGTATCAACTGAATATTTCAGGATTGAAAGAGGATTTTTGAACTGAAGTCAGTTGGAGCAGCATCTAGTGGCTGTTGGTGGTATTACACTTTTTTGCACAATGGCCTCATTTTTGAGATGTTTATGCTTCGTCCATTTCTATGTTTATGGTGAAAACTAACATGTTAGGATTTCTACAGTGGCTCTGAGGTACCAAATACAACAACACTGAAAAAAACACATAAATAAAAGAAAAACACAAACTGATCAAATACGGACAACACATTTTTTCTTTTGTCTTGTTCATTTGTTTATTTATTTTACGGTGGCCCTGAGGTGCCACATATTACTGTGTTATATAATATTACTGAAGTTGATATTTGCTGTGTCTATTAAAATGTCTGATTGGTGCCTGAGAGTAGTTTGAGTACTTGTACCCACTGTGGGAACATAGTAACTGAGTAAAAAAATAAATTAAAAACCTTCAGTGATAGTGAATTTATAGATAAACATTAAATTAATTTGAAAAGTGATTAAAATAGTTTGTAAAGTTTATGAAAAAGTGGAACTAATGACTGAAAATCACAATTTTTTGGAGTTTTTTGGAGCCAGCCTCTAGTGGTCGTCGGTGGTATTACACTTTTTTGCACCCTGGTTGCTTGGTCCATTCCTATAAACAGTCTACAGGGGTTCAGTCCATCACCAGGTCTACCTGCAGACTCTGCTGGACCTGCAGGACGTGCCTCGCCACCAAAGCCTGGGAAATGACTTTTTAAAAACACCAAACCTCTTAAGCTACAACACCTGAACCAAACTACTACTAAATGGCAATTATGTCTTTGCTTAAATTTTTCTTCCCTTATCTAAGATGAAAACCGTATCGAACGGCGTGAACAAAATGGGCTGTAAAATGTGTTTTGAAACCATTATGCTCTCAGCCTGTTTTCTTATTTCACCAGCTTAAATAAAGAGGTAGCTTCTCCAGCAATCTCGGCCTTGTTTGTTTAACGTAATTACTGCTTGTCCTCCCATCCTGCCGGCCCAGATGATGCATGAAAATTACCATTCCCCTACTTCAATCAAAGCGGGAAAAAGAAAAGGGAGAACGGGGGGAACAGAGGCGAGCAGATGGGAGGGGGCGGCGGCGAGAGAGGAACTCGGTGAGACGCACAGAGCTCCCTCCCTGCATGACAAGAAAGGGCACTGTCTCTGATTAATTAGCTGGAGTTGGTAATCAGTTTAATAAGACTGAAGTTGATGGTGAGAGGTCCCCTTTGGCAGAGCCACGCTAAGCTTAGCACTCTGTTCAGGGCCCTCGCTTTCTTCCACCAAGTAAACACGCAGTGTCTATTTACATAAACAGTTGTTTCTTTTTTGTGGGGGCGATTTCTCCTCCCGAGCCCCTGAAAGCCCAACACCACCGCTCAAGTCACTCCCAACAATGGCAGCGGGAGTTGCAGACAAATTCATGAATTTTTCAACATATGAGAACTAATTAAATTGAGGCCTTTTTGAAATGAATACAGCGAGGTATTCACGGCCCTACACGCACAAAGAGGGTGTAATTCAGCGATTGAATTCCAGCTTGATAGCGTTCAGCCTTTTACCGTGGTGAGCTATACAGATGGCCGGGGTCCTTTTCATTCTTTTCTTTCTTAATGGCAAATCTCATTATGGCAGTTATCACTGTATGGACGAACACGACGGCGGCGGCGCCCCACAAAGCCACGTGGCGGCGGCGGAGTTTGGTACCTGTCTGCTGGAGAACATGATACTTCCTGTGAGGTCACGTCGTGGAGGGAATTTAAATTAGATGTAGTTTGGATGATTAAATACATGTGTACCTCCTTCATCCTGGTAGTCCAGTCACAGTGATCAGTTTCTGCTTTTATCCTGAAATAAAACACTCCTGATGTGTCTGAAGTCCACCACACAGGACCACAACACTCCTCGGACTCATCGTCGCCATCTGTGGCCGTCCAGAGCATCACATCCCGTCAGCTGAGATGGAGAAGGTGCTGGGTCGTTGATAGCGTAGATGTTGGTTGTCGTGGTTTCTGGAAGAAGTGCTCCCATTGGCTGTTGAAGGCGAATGTTTGCATGTGACAAAATCTCCTAAATAATTCGAAAGGCTGCATTCATGCAACAAACAAAATGAGGCAGCAGAAGAAATTTTGAATTGAACAAGAGGAAATAAATTTGAAGGTGTTTTAAAGAACAAGGCTGGAATTATTTTTTTAATTATTTGGTCGTAACAGCTGGAGTAGATGGTGAAGGTCTAATTCAACTTTACTGTGTGTTCATGGTGTAGACTGTGGATAGAAATGGATGAAACAAGTGGGGTAGAAGTGTAATACCACCAGCAGCCACCAGGTGCTGCTCCAACTGACTTCAATTCAAAACTCCTCATTTTCAATCCTGAAATATTCATCAATACATTACTCCACAAGTCAAACATCATCAGATAAAATCTTCTTCTCAGAGATCTGGTGGGAGGAGTTAGGGGCGGGGCTAGTCTGATTGACAGGTGGTCCATCTGAAGATCGTTTCATCATTAAGGAGATATTAGGAGGAAGATTTAGGGGCGTGGTTAGCTTGATTGACAGGTGTGATTGACAGCACTGAACTCCTGTTTCATCCACATTGGACAGTCTCCTCAGGTTAAAGGGTCAGACCCGCCTCCTGACTCCTCCCTTCATATCCAAATATGGTCACTTCTAGCTCCAAACCTCCAACATATCCACGTTCAAATACCAAACTCCTGGATTCAAGTCCAGTTGATGTTACACTTGCTTCATCCATTTCTATGAACAGTCTGTGGTTCGGAGTGATGAGGGATCATGTGACCCAGTGTAACAGTGAAGGTCAGACATGTTTGATGGACCACACCCAGTCCCTGCTGCTCACATCAGCTCAGTGTTGGTTTTAGTTGAAGTAAGAAGAACATTAAATGTCACATGGTTCATCCCTCAGTAAAAGTTTGGATGAGATGTAAGAAGAAAGTTCATCTGAAATGATTTGAATCATAAGTGAGTCTGAACGTTTCTGCACCAGTTGAAGATCTCAGTGTCTGTATCACTTCATTCCTCTGGACGTTATTAGCTCTTCAAACTCAGACAAATAAAACATTAACAGCTCAATAGTCCTCTCTTCAACTAGAATCTATTTCCTGTCTCATGTTGAACCTCCCGGGTTGTCTGCACCTCACTCTCTGACCACAATTACCAGCGGTCTCTGCCCCTGCCCATTAAAAAATGTTGGAGATAAGTCTCTCACATGACAAAACCTCTTTAAAAGTCTAATTTTACTTTCTACATTGTTCACTCTGTTACACTTAAATCTAATAAGTCATGACTTAGACTAGTGTTGGAATGAAAACACAAGTTGTTGCTGTCATGGCCGAGCGGCTCCTATCTGAAAGTAAACTCTGAGGACTGGGGCCGAGATAAGGACGCCGCACATCGCCCCGCGGCGTTAATGATCGTCCGCCGTTACAACGCACAGACGGTCGAGTAGCAGATAGAGCTCAGAAATAATTTAAGCAGTGCTAAGTGGTCCATTGTCATTCAAATGATAAATTATGCTTGGCAGAGGTTTTAAAGTCACTTTTACAAAGCGTTGCTATTGTTTGTGTGGAGACAAGGTTTAAGGAGCCGGGATGGAGGAATTACTTGGGAGAGTTCAGAGCTCCTTGGGGTTTGGACACAAATTGGTTCCCTGCTCATCGGGCCTGCCCGGACTGTGAGACAAGCCTCCAACATGGCAGCACCAGCGCTCACAGAGGACGCACTGTGCACCGCAGCAGCGTACAAATGAGGGTCTGCAGCCAACATGGCAGCTCGTGTTGGAGGGGAAGAGGATGATAAAAGAAGCTTTAATTCACAACAAGGAAAATATCATCGATTACATCATCATTATATAATGTGATGTTAGATCCTTTTATGGAGGCGGGTAAATAAATGGTGGTTTCCTCAGCTCTGACACACTGTTACATCTGATATAAGGAAATGTTACATACACAGTTCTTCATGAAGTTACTGTAACAAAACTAGTAAGTAAAGACAATTATCTTAAACAGCAGCTTCTCTGTGTTTCCTGTTGTAACTACAGGCGTCCTCTGTTGGTGTCCATACTACACACGGTCACCCCTGAGACCCTGAGGTCGTGATGTCATGTTTCCATGTATTTCTACTTTGATTTGGGTATTTTCATGGTTTCATGTATTTAGTTTTGTCTTTGTGGTTTTGATTTGGTTTCCTTCATGTCGTCTTCTCACTACATCTGTCTCTGTCCACATCATGTCCTGTCTGTTGTCTGTCCACCTCACATCATGTCCTGTCTGTTGTCTGTCCACGTCAAGTCCTGTCTGTTGTCTGTCCACCTCATGTCCTGTCTTCTGTCCACCTCACATCATGTCCTGTCTGTTGTCTGTCCACATCATGTCCTGTCTTCTGTCCACCTCACATCATGTCCTGTCTGCTGTCTGTCCACATCATGTCCTGTCTTCTGTCCACCTCACATCATGTCCTGTCTGCTGTCTGTCCACATCATGTCCTGTCTGTTCTCTGTCCACATCATGTCCTGTCTGTTCTCTGTCCACCTCATGTCCTGTCTTCTGTCCACCTCACATCATGTCCTGTCTTCCGTCCACCTCACATCATGTCCTGTCTGTTGTCTGTCCACATCATGTCCTGTCTGTTTCTGTGTGTAATCTTGGTTCTGTGTATTTTCAGTTGTCATTTCCTGTTTTATTTTGTTAGTCTTGTCTTGTGTGTGTATGTCCAAGCTTTCCTTCCTGTCCCGGCCTCGTCTCACCTGCTCCCTGACTGTCCTCTGCACCTGTGTCTCATTACCTTGTGTATTTAACCTCAGGTGTGTTGCTCATGTTCCTGCTTTAATCACAGTCTTGTTGGTTTTGGTGGTTTCCAGTTTGGATCTCTGCTGTGTTTTTACACCCTGTCTGTTGTCTGTTGGTTTGGACACCACCACCTGGTTCTACTGGTCTGAACCTGCCTCAGTGTCTGCACTGGGCTTCCTGTTCCTCACCTCCTGACAGTGATGTTCAGTAATCTGGGAGAAAAGCTGCAGTCGATGGAAACTCTGTGTTTCTGCTCAGGACAGATTCATGAAAATCTTGCTGTTCAAAAACTCTGCTTTAAACTATCAAACTGCTGCTCAAGGCCACACAGTGAGACGGGCGAAACATTCATTCATTCTCCTGCTGTATCCATATACCCAGTTGGTTTTCAGGGGTCTGCTGGAGTCTATCCCAGCTGGTGAGAGGCGGGGTCACACCCTGGACAGGTCACCAGCCAAAGACAGACAACCATCTGTGGTCACACTCACACCTTTGGTCAGTTTACACTCATCAGTCCACCTGTCTGTTTGACTGTGGGAGGAAACTGGAAACCCACCAGGCACAGGGAGACCGTGCAGACTCCACACAGGGAGGTCTGAGCTGGGATTCAAACCCAGAACCACAGTGCTACCCACTGTGCCACCGTGCCGCCTGGAAACAAACACATTCAACAAAATAAAAGCTTTTTGGCTGCAAAGAAAACGGAGGTTTGCATGTCATTTCTAAAGAGGTGAGCATCAGGAAACAGGTTGAATGCTGCTAACAGGACGACAACCACCTTGTTTCTTTGAAGCCAGAAGTGACCATATTTGGAAATGAAGGAAGGAGTGAGGAGGCGGGTCTGACCTTTGAACCTGAGGACACTGTCCAAACTAACTCTGAGTCTTCCTCTTCTTCTAATATCTCCTTAATGAACATTTTAGATCTGAAGTCAACTGGAGGCTGAGTGTTTATTTTGGATCCAGCACCTAGTGGCCGCTGAAGATACTGCACCTTTATGTGCTTCATCATTTTTAGGACATGCATAACCTCACTGGTGGAGGTAATAACATCTGTATCAATTAAATACATCACAGAGAAAACACAACATCTTTTAGAAAACTTCTCTGTTTCTTCAAAGCTGCATCTTAACTCAAAGTGAAAATGAAATAAAAAAAAGTATTATTTATTATTCCCTGAAACCACAGGTATAATGCAGGTCTCTCCTATGGAACCATGTGTAGGAGTTAATTATATAACCACAGCCTCACTGGTTTTAATTGATCAATAACAGGTGTGGAGCAGTGTCTAATCAGGCCTGTTGGTAATCCCCTGCTGTCCAGTAGGTGAGTGTTCTTCATATAGGAAGTCAGCAGTAAATTACCACACAGGCTGGACTCACCGAGGTCTTTCCTGGGACAAATCAAGGTAATGTTAATTACACCATTAAATTCATTTTCTCAGTGTAACTCCCCCCCGGCTGCTCGGGATCACACTGTGTCCAAGCTGCAGATACAAAGGGATTCAGGTGCAAATGAAACCAGGTCAGAGGAAGTTTCTGCACTATGACAGGAAGGGGGAACACGTCAAATCCACACCACAATAAAAGCTTTAATATTTCCCCGTATGTGGCACAACTTAACCCGACAGGTCAAGTAAATGATAATTTCCTCCTCCCCCTTTTTTTTCTTGCAGGTAGTCGCCGTGCTTAAGATGTCATTACCTCTGCTGGGGCTGTTAAATGGTTCCATAAAGAAAACTGAAATATTCATTAACTTGGTTAATAATTCATTCAGATAAAATGCAATATGTGGTTTGCAGAATGAAGATGAATACGTAATGAGTGCACGCTCAGCATATTTGTGCGTGGGAATGTTTTCAATTCATGATAGCAAAAGAAGAAAATTAATTGAAAGTTCATTTTCAATAAATGATAAAATAGATGCTTTCCAAGCACTTTCCAACCAAGAAACAATTAAGAGGGTGTATATGTAACCTACATACCATTTCCTAATTACAGAAGAAGTGCATTTAAACAGTTTTTATAAGTCTGAACTGTTAGCTCGACCTAATTCTCACAGTTTGAGGAAAAGTGTGTGAAGCTGTTGGTAGAAGTGGAGCCGTGACCTCGGACACAGGAAACAGGAAACAGAATCATCGTGTCATGAGGAGCTATGAAAACCTCCAGTGGCTGATCCAGATGTCACATCCAGATCCTCCCCCGTCCACCGGCAGCAGCTCAGTGTGAGCACGCTGCTTCAGTTAGCACCAGAGTGGTGAAAAGTGTTCCCGCCGCCGCCGCCGCCGCGCTGCTGTGTAAACACCGCTCATCCAAACACTGTCAAACTAATTTCCTCACAGCGCAGAGCTTCATTTTGGCTTTCAGATGAATCAATTCTTCCTCTAATTATCAATTGTGACACCCATCATCACTTGAAGACTGTGGTGCTGAATAAATGGCATGTCTTTTGTGCTGCGATTCTGTGCATCTTGACAAACATGACCCATTAAACAACCCTGTGGCCCTGTTTTTTTTTTAAAGAGCGATGATTACACTAATTAAAACTGCAAAACATCTGAGAGGCTGCAGACGTGCCAGAATTAAACAGGTCATTAAATCAGCCAAGGAATATGTCAACATCCACGCTGCCTGTCGCTCCCGCAGTTCAACAGAAATACCTCCACTCAGCATGACATCACTCACGCAGCCAACGTGGAAACTAACATGTTGGGGCTGCAGCTTTTCTACGGTGGCCCCGAGGTGCCACATCTAACACCACCGGGAAAAAACACAAAACAAAATCCAAACACTGATCCAAATTCAAATCCAGATGGTTAATGATGCAGATTAAATGTTTTTCTTTTGTCTTATTCATTTGTTTTCTCACATGACCAATCAGATGTTGGTTTGTGAATCCAGGAGTTTGGTATCTGAATGCGGCCATGTTGGATTTTTGGAGCAGGAAGTGACCATATTTGGATGTGAAGGGAGGAGGGAGGAGGCGGGTCCGACCTTTGAATCCAAGGACACTGTCCAATAAGACTGGAGTTTGTCAGTAAATGAGTCTCCAAACCACCTATACATCACTGGAGACCAGAGCTGTCAATCAGACTAGCCCCGCCCCTAACTCCTCCCACCAGATCTCTGAGAAGAAGAGTTGACTTTATCTAATGACATCAGAATGACTTGTGGAGAAATGTATTGATGAATATTTCAGGATTTTTAAATTGAAGCAGAGATTTTTTGGAGCCAGCTCCTTGTGGCCATCCTTGGTATTGCACTTTGACCTGCACTGACTTTCTAAAGGACTTCACAAGACAACAAATCAACTTAAAAATGTTTAACATCATTGTACATTGCAGATTTCACCTTCTCTAAAGAAGTCGTCCTCTGTGTTATTACCTTGTTGCAAAAATATTGATCTAATGAATGAATATAGCTGATAATTGTAATGGAGTAAAAAAGTGAAATATTTCCCTCTGAGATGTACAAATATCTCAAAAGTACACTGGAGTAAACATACTGTATATTTAAATATTTTATAATAGTGACGACTGGAAATGTTGATTTAAAAAACCAAACTGAACAAACATCTCAGTGTGAACAGATGCTCACACATTGTCTTCCACTGTGACTGTTAGCTAGCCGCTAGCTAGTTAGCTGTCAGTTAGTCTGACTCACATGGTTTTTTGAGGCTGGTTGCTGATATGGAGGCGGACACAGTGACTTTTGGAGTTAATGTGCAAACAGACTTTTTCAATATGGACGTGGACCCAGGTCCTTCACACAGGATTCAGTGTTTCCAGGTTGTGGGTTGTGTAACTGACTCATGGATGGATGATGGATGGATAGATGTATTTTCTTGAAGACAACTCCTGACATACACAGACCCCCCAGTCTGATGTAAATGGCAGGAAGTATCTGCACATATTGCTCTTTCAAATTAATCTACAGCTCACACACAGTAAATGTTTCAATGTTGATAAATGTTGATATTCACAGATAATTATTCACAGCTGACGAACGCCGATTGGAAAGTTGTTTGACAACTCACAGAGCTGATGTGGCTCCGGGTCCGGTGACTAAGCGCCATCTCATATGGTCCTCCCAACGCACTGGTTGGTTTTTTACACTCGTCATTATCAGAGTTCAGTTACCGCTGACAGTTCTGCTGTCAGTTACCACGTTGGCTCATTAATGAACTGACAAAATGTCACCGGCGGAGCTAAGATTGGATGCCAGCGTCGCCTGGCTTAATATAACACCGCATACTACAGCTGAAATGCAAAATAATAAAAGTGATGATTCTGTCACTTGTCACTTTCATATGAAATTGCTTGGCGTGAAGACATCTTGCTCTGCTGAGGGTTTCTACGAGATTATCAAGCACAAACTTTATCACCGGTCCGTCTTTATTACCAGTCAATCAATCAACGTCTCAGGTGGTTTCTGAAGTGTCGGATGTGTCCAGTCTGATTCTTACATCCAATCACAGAGACACAGCTGTTAGAGAATTATACTGCTATATATCAGTGATTTATGATCAATACCCATCGGTCCATCCAACACACAGGAACATGACTCAGCGTCTTCATACAACTCAGGAAAACTTTTATCCTTTTGGGAAAACCCCCGAGAAAAATGTCTTTGTGTGGTTTCAGCTAATTTAGAGCTTATTTCCAAAGAAACCCAAGACCAAGGCAAACCCAACACCAGTTCCAAACCAAGCCCAACGCCAAACCAGTTTAAACCAAGCCCAACACCAGTCCCAAAACCAAGCCTGAAACCAGTTTAAATCAAGCCCAACACCAGTACCAAAACCAAGCCTGAAACCAGTTTAAATCAAGCCCAACACCAGTCCCAAAACCAAGACTGAAACCAGTTTAAATCAAGCCCAACACCAGTACCAAACCAAGCCTGAAACCAGTTTAAACCAAGCCCAACACCAGTCCCAAACCAAGCCTGAAACCAGTTTAAATCAAGCCCAACACCAGTCCCAAAACCAAGCCTGAAACCAGTTTAAATCAAGCCCAACACCAGTCCCGAACCAAGCCTGAAACCAGTTTATACCAAGCCCAACACCAGTCCCAAACCAAGCCTGAAACCAGTTTAAACCAAGCTCATTACCATCTATGAAACCAATCCCAACGCCAATCTAAAGTCACTCCAGAACCAATCCAAAAACTAGTCAAAACCAAACCCAAAATTGTCTAAAACCAGTTCAAACCAAGACCAATGCTATACCAACACCAGTCCTAAACAAACCTAAAACCCAACCCCAAACCAGTCTCAAGTCCAGCTGACTTAGGAAAAATCAGTCCAATACTGATCCAAAAACTAGGTCAAAACCAATTTAAATTGAAACTGAACAATAGTCCCAAACCAGTTTAAAACCAAGTCCAATATTATTCCAAAACCAGTTCTAATCAAGAGTCAAACCAAACTCAACACCAGTCCAAAACCAGTCTAAAACCAGTCTGTTTTATCTCCTCCTACCTTATCTTCTTCATGGTGCTGTAGCTCCACTGAATTCAAACTAAAGTAGATCCAGAGCTTGTTTTGTCCATTCTGGGCTACTGTAAAAACATGGCGGCACAAAGATGGCGGCCTCTGAGTAAGAGGAGCTGCTCCCTATGAAGATACAAAGGACTGTTAATATCATTAAATCGTGAGTAAACACATCTGAGTGAAGACAGCAGCTCCTGGAGGAACGTGGCTGGAAAGTAGTGGTGGAGGTGAAGTCCTTAGAGGATCAGATGTTCACAGTGTGTTTATGGTGGAGGTCCAGGATTCAAAAGCTCATTATAAACTCCTGCTTTTCCAGGCAGAGCTGCAGATGCTATCGTGCTGCCTGTTGGCCTGCACCAGGTAATCCTCAGTCTGCTTCAGAGGGGCCGTCGCTGTTAATCTCTGCTCTGCTGTATGACCGTGTAGACCTTAAAGCTCCCGCTGAAGGTAAACCCAGAATGAAACCTCATGCATGTTCTATTATCTTTACTTTTTCATCACAGCCTCCAGGTCTGAAACCGCCGCACTGCTCCAGTTCTTTTTCCTCTGCTCACGGCAACAGTTGGCAGCGAGGGGAAGCAGAGCTGAGGCTGGAGATTGCCTCTGACAAGCTGCAGTCAGTGCAGAGAGGAGAGTACTCAGCGAGCAAACCTCCGCCGAAGCTGCTACCGCCTCAGAATACATTACACAGCGAGCCACCCAGAGGTGAGAGGGATGTGGGGAGGATGGAGGAAAAGTATAATGAGGAGGTTTTTTTAGCAGCAGCGCTCCGGGGATGCTGGTGATGCTGGTGATGCTGGTGACAGTCTGGTGGTCCACTCATTTACTGAAGACCTGCAACTACTGAAGCTTCAGGAGCTTCTCCTCAAAACACTTCAGTACCTGTGGAGAGAACTCTGTTCAGGTCCCTGGAGGACCCCATCTGATGACTTCGATCCTCTGACGCTGGTCTGTGAAATCCTGAAATAGTGGGCGGGGCCTGTATTTCCCTAATGCAGAAGCTAACAGGCCTCTATCTGAGGCTGGGTTATATTAGAGGCAGGACTTTACTTCATTTGATTAGTTTAGTCAGACTTCAGTACAAAGTTCAAAACAAAAAACAATACAAAATATTTAAAAATTAAAGCTCACTGAGTGTTTCAGCAGAGAGAAACCCTCAGGCTTTTATTATGAAATGGCTAAGTTTGTATTAACAGCACAAAGCAGTAGTTTTGATATTTTATATTAACTCCTGGTCTCATTTGAAGTATTGAAACAAGGCTTTGTTCTGTTAATACAAACTCAGCTATTTCAAAAATAAAAGCTCGCTTTGAGTGTTTCAGCAGAGAGAGACCTTTCTTTTCTTAATTGGGCTTTTGTGAAATGGCTGAGTTTGTATTAACAGCACAAAGCAGCAGTTTTGATATTTTATATTAACTCTAAGTCCTAAACCAAGGCTTTGTGCTGCTAATACAAACTCAGCTATTTCACAATAAAAGCCCAATTAAGAAAAGGTTTCTCTCTGCTGAAACACTCATAATGGGATTTTATTTTGAAATATATGGTCACTTCTGGCTCCAAACACCCATCATGGCCACGTTCAAATACCAAACTCCTGCCTTCAAAATAAGAGTCTACAAACCAGCAGGTGGTTGATCCGTCCTGTACAGTCTGAGTAAAACCTGCTCTGTGTTTGAAGTCGTGTTTCTCTTTCCTCTGTTGCCACAAACTTTCCATGAACTGCTGTACAACCAGGAACCAGAGCATTTCACCGGTCTCACAGTGATGCTGTTGCAGACTTCCTCCCTGACCCCGGTGCATGCTGGGAGGTTGTCTGCTGCCCTTTTCACAAAGCGCTGAGCTGCACTCGGGGGAGTTTTCCCACAGTAACACTTTGGTCTATAAGTTGCCTTTTGCTGCCAGACGTGAGCGGCTGCTGCTCGACCATGTGCTGCAGAGAAACCTGTGGGATCCTCCCTCCCTCTGTCTCCTTCAGCTGCTCCACATCCTCCTGCTTCATATTCACTCTGACAACCCAATTTACCTGAAAGGAGCTCATTCATTAGAAAAACAAGGCTGCTGCAGACCGCCGGCGTAATTACTGCTTCTAAATCTGTCGAGCCAGTTTCCTCGCCGTCACCGTGACGACCTGACAAGAAGCTGCTGTTTAACCTGGAACAACATGTAACATGACAACAGGAGCGAGGCGGTGTCACCATCACTGACAGATCATTCCTGTGATGACCAATCAGACCTGAGCTCCACGTGTAAGCCCCGCCTCTCGTCTGTCTGCTGTCCACACGCTTCCTAACGAGGCCTGAACACCTGGAGAATACATAAGATACTCATGTTGTGTAGTGGTGTGAACTGTACAGAGGAGAGGACTGCGAGGCTCCGCCCACAACTCCTTCATGTTTGTTACTTTTACAGCTGACATCCAATCACAGTGAAGATGTTTCCTGTCAGGGTGTGAACCATCACTCAGGGTTTTACACAAGATTTGATTCATTTCACACATTTTGTTGTTTCTGCCTGAGAGTTGTTGGTTTTCCTCCAACATTTTGTTCAGTTTACCCAAAGTTTTGCAGTTTTTACACAATATTTTTGTAGTTTTTAATCGAGTATTTTGTGTTTATTACTCAACATTTTATTGTTCTCATCCCAAAATTTTGTTTTTTTCCCCGAACATTGTTTACTCAGCATTTTTAAATTTGACCAAATATTTTATTGCTGTTATGCAACATTTTGCAGTGTTTACCAAACATTTTGTGGTTATTACCCAACATCTTTTTCATTTTTACTCAGTATTTTTTTGCTGTTACAAAATATTTTGTTGTTTTTACAAAGTATCTTTCAACTTTTAATGGATCTTATAGGAGCCGTCTGTTGTTTCTACCCAAGATTTGTTGGTTTTTCTCCAACATTTTGCAGTTTTTACTCAACATTTTTAAATATTACCCAAGATTTTGCAGTTTTTCCACAGTATTTGTTCAGTTTACTCAACGTGTTGTGATTATTTCCCACCGTTTTATTGTTTTTATTGAACATTTTGGTTTTTTTACTGAATATTTTTTAATTTTTACCAATGTTTTGCAGTTGTTACCTAATATTTTTGAGTTTATCACCCAAGAGTTTGTGTATTTTTTACTCAACATTTTATTATTCTCACCAACATTTTATATTTTGTGTTTACTCAGTATTTTTATTTTACCCAACACTTTGTTGTTTTTACAAAGTATCTTTTAATGTTTCTTCTAGGAGTCGTCTGTTGTTTTAACCCAGTACAAAGTAAACCAACCAGTCCGTCCTGTGGGTGAACAGGAAGTAAACAGTCCAGTGTTCACCCAGGTCTGTGTGTGTTTCAGTGTAGTTTGATCTTGAAGATGTAATCACCCTGAAAACCAAACACTGACTCTGCTTCACAGACATCTTCTGGTTCACAGATGAAACTAGTGAAGTGATGATGAAGCTGTGGAGGTGCTGGGAGGTGGATTGTTGTAAAGTTCAGATGGAGCCAGGCGCCTTGTTTTCTGAGTTAATCACCTCCTGAGTCTGACTCCCAGTAAAATCAATCTCCAGAGCCAACTCAGCAAGAAAGCAAAACAAAGACGACTTCCTGAAATAGTTCCTCCTGCTGAATCCTGCAGAGTGTGGATGCAACACAAACACTTCTGATGCACAGTAATGTTGCATTTCCCAAAAGATTGCAGTCAGTAATATCTCATAAAGGAGGCTTTTATTTTCCTAAATAGCTCTGTTTTTTAGTAATGAGGTGTGAAATGACACCTGCAAATGTTTCCATCTGCTGCCTGATGAAACAAGCTTTGATTTGACACAGAAACATCCTGAGATATTCTCCAATAAAAAAGCTGCTGCACACAAAGAAATATGTCTTGATGAAATATTCCTAATTGTTTCCCCGAGGTGTTTCAAAATAAAAGCCATTTTTCTGATCCTTTGTGAAAGTTGGGATAAAAGAGCTGAGCTGCCTCTGCAGGGTCCTGATGTGATGTCACCTGGGCCCCTCCAGCGATTAGCCACATCCCTCCTGCAGGCGTTTTAGTCCCGCCCCCAAAACACCACGACTTACAACCAACACCTTCCTGCTACTTCACTACTTTGTGTAAATCCAACCTGACAGGTCATTAGAGGCAGCGGTAACCACGGCAACAGTGATGGCAAAGGCAAAATATTTTCCCCCCGACCTCAGGCTGAACCACACGTTCACGTTTCTTTTTATAGCTCGACCGAGGTGGATGCAGATGAGGAGCGCTCGCAAAGTTTTTATTGTTCAATACGTTTGATTCAGATCAAACACGACATCATCGGCTCCCCCACAGAGAGCAGGAAATCTGTTTCGTTTTCGGTGTTTTGTCGCATTTCAAAGCTGAAAATGTTTGTAATCTTT
>OOFC01043011.1:0-13275 GCA_900323345.1 Pseudochromis fuscus
TGGTTTGTGCCATCACCAGAGGGACCGTCCATCCTTTTCTGCTCTCCAAGCTCCTCCAGTATCAAAGAACTGATGTTTCCAATACTCCTCTTTCTTCTTCTTTAGTTTTTTTTTCTTCCTGCGATCTCACCATGTATTTGTACTGTCTTTAAAGAATCTTTTGTATATGTATTTGCAATAAAAAACATGAAAATGCTATTAAAAAAAAAACAACTGGAGACGTTTGTCATGTGTTCCTCATGGTGTTACAGTGCTGAATAACAGATGCAGTGAAAGGGTTAAATGAGAAGTGCCAAGAAGCAGCAGCACTAGTGTTTGTTTTCCCAGAAGCCTTGTTTTTTTTTCCCCCTCTGCTTTTATTTTCTTCCTCCCTCCTCTCCTCCCCGTCAGCTGGTAGCAGCAGGGGGTTGCGAGGCTCTGGGGAGGATGGTGGGGGGTGGGACCAGGAGGGGGGCCACTCGATGTAGTGAAAATACTCAGAATTGATTTCAAAGGCTAAACAAAAAAGTCGTCTGGAAGATGTCCGATAAAACCCGAGCACGGAGGCGGTGGTGGACCATGGGTTACTGAGCATCAGGTGGCCTGTTAAAACCCACCGCAGGATGGTCAAGCTGAAAAACTCAGGCTTGTTTAAATTAGTCCCTGAAAGCTGACATTTGGTGTGTATACAAAGCGTGATTGGATATGGATGTAATTACATAAACACACAATCTAATGCGAGCCAGCGCCATAAGCAATAAATAAATATCAGCTTTGCAAAGCTTTTACTTTGGCAGGGCTCTGTCTCCTTGTCGTTTCCACTTCTCGGAGACTTTATTCAACCGGAGTTCAAGAGAAGAGTGCGGTGGTATTCATTAGGCGGCAGAAAAATGAAGCAGCGAGGAGTCTGATACTGACTGAGCAGAAACGTGCAGACTGTGGGTTTGGATTTAAAGATGGCACCTGGAAAACTGTGACAGATGCATCAGCAGACAGACTCATCAGTAATGCTGCACGATTGGTTTTGGTCTCGATACTGGTCCTGAGACCACTTTTTAAAGGTCTTGGTCTCGTCTCGGAATCTAAGACATTTTTACTCGGCCTTGTCTCGGTCTCAGACAGGGTGGACTCGGGTTTTTTGATCAAGACCGGTCAAGACCAGACCAGCACTACTGTGATAAGTGAGAAAAGTACAACATAGCTGCTGCCTTCCTGGTGTCATGTGGTCTTTGTGACACCTGGAGTGACATGACCCCTGTACTCAGAGAGTGGATGGAGACCACTGGAGATGCCACGAAAATTAGTTTTTGTCGCTGTTGCATTTATGTAACAGAAAACTTAACTTAGAAAACAAAGATACTGGTCATTTGGTTCTGTTTTGTTGTGATCTTTTTCTTTGATTGGTCTTGTCTCGGTCTCGACCTCCAAATGTCTTGGTCTTGTCTTGGTCTCGAGTCTCAATAATGTCTTGGTTTTGGTTGGTACGGTCTTGACTACAACACTACCTCAGTGACAAAGTAACTTAATGTCCAGGGGAACAAAATCGTGCAGAAAACTTAAAATAGAATAATTTACATATAGGTTGCTCCAGTTGTTTGAGTGTTGTGGTGAAGTTTGTATTGATTGTAATGATATTGCAGTTGTAAGGTTACCGTTTTGTTTAGTGTAAGTCTTTCTGGTTCTGTGTATTTGTGTAAAGACACATCATGTAAACTCACTTCTGGTAAAAGCAGTGATATGTGTAATTTCACATCATTAAACACATGCATTATTACCTGTTTTGAGCTATTGAAGCCTAAACAGGGAAACACTGTGTTAGCTTCTGATACTGTTGCACGTGGAGCACTGCAGGTTTGTTATTAGAAAATAAAACTAACATTTCAGGAAACTCTCACTTCAGAATCCTTTCCTGCTATCATTTAGTCTCATCACCTGTACGTGCATGTGTGTACATTTTTTAATAGAAAATATGTTGACTTTCATTTTTATTTGCTTTTTTTCCAGCCTTTTATTGAAAGTGAATTTACTTTGTTTTGTTTTTAATGTGAATTTACTTTGTGCTTTCATCTGGTCATCACCTGCAACTGCACTCCTGATACTGCAGCAGACGCTTGGTTGTATGAACTGATTTCATGACGTGTTCACCAGCGCATGTTTAACTTTTTTTCTCCCATAACTTTTTAACCATTAATATTTATTATGCCTGGTGCATGTTGTCTGGAGTATGAACTCCTCTCTATGACTTTCCTCATGGGGATGAATAAAGATGAATTAAATTGAATCAAATCAAATCGCATGCTAAGATAACTCTCTTTTGGCTACAGCATGGTTACTTTTAAGTATAGAAGAAATCTTTATTTGTCATTGTCTTGCTGCACACAGTACAAACACAGTCCACCCAAACAATCCACACACATATAGGGGCCCCGTAACATGTATAGAGAGGGCATAAGGTGAGGGCGTCGCTATTCATCCGGCGCACCTGGAGTAGTTGTAGGGGGGCGGGGGTCGTGCCTTGCTCAAGGGCACCTCGACAATGCCCTGGAGATGGACTGACCTCTCTCCAGCCATCAGTCCATCCTCCGTACTTTGTCCGGGATAGGACTTAAACCGGCAACCCTCTGGTTCCCAACCCACTGAACGACTTGTGGTTTACAATCTGTGCCAGCAACAAAGACATCGTGAACATTTAAATCATAGATTTAAAGCCTGATTATTATGAAACAAAATAAGAATTAATTAGATGACTGAATATTTCATGATTTCATGACTGAAAATTATGATTTTTTTAAACTGATTTTAATTGCAGACAAGATTTTTTGGAGCCAGCATCTTGTGTTTTACACTTTTTGCACTTCTGAATTGTTTTCACATGAGACCCGTTTGCTCGGTCCAGTTCTGAACAGTCTATGCCAGGGGTCTGCAACTCCAATCCTCGAGATGCATGTTTTAGATGTGTCCCTCTTCCAACACACCTGATTCAAATGAACAGGATCTTTATCAGGCTTCTGCAGAGCTTGATGATGAGCTGAGGGAAAGAGGGAAACATCTAAAACATGCAGGACAGCAGCTCTTGAGGACCAGGGCTGCAGACCACTGGTCTATGCTTTAAATGCACTGTCAGGGGTCTCAGGGGTCCACATATAGTGGGTGCTGTTGTCAGAGTTTTATCCTCCTTTGAGGCAGATTTGTGGTTTTACACAAATAAAACTGACCCCACGACTTCTGAAAAATACAAATGTATGAAACACTTGCTTCAGACCTTGGGACTTGCGTGACACCACAAACAGGACGGTGTAGCAGCTGGATCTCTGGAAACCTCTGTTGTTACACAACGGTGGATTTGTTCTTGGTTTCCCTTCAAGCAGAGCATCTGTTACACAACTACAACTATCACAACTAATCAACACAGAAAGAGCACCACCACCAGCAGCCATAAAACCCTGTGTGCTTTCCTCAGTGTTTCTTATTAGTTTCCTCAAACGATAGATATTGAATATCTAAGTGGGCACGAGCTGCTGAAACAGCAGAGGCCTCGGAGCTGGCATCAGACAAAAGGTCAGGGAAGGGAAACACTGAGTGATGTCACACCGTCGGGGGACCAAACACCATGTTCCTATGATGTGGATTACGTGTTAGGCGACACAGTGTTTTCATACTCTCTGGAGGCAGCTCATGAACACTCCATTTATGGCGGCTTGAGGAGCCCGATGGCTGAAGCCAAGACTCACTCTGTACCGCATGACTGCTGATGGACTGCGACCTCACAGCTCCATCATCGTGACACGTTACTTTTTTTTTTTTTTTCTTTCAAAAAATGGTTTTCATCTATCATAACTGCAGGATGGTAAAAGTACTGCAGCAGGATGAGTAGAGGACGGATCAGAGACACGATACAGTGCGAGTGAAAGAACACGGAAAGAGACTCAATCTGTCCCTGAAAACAGCATCATGAGCCAATCAGATATGTGACAGGGTTCATATGTCATGATAACGTGCAGCTTGCTGCTATGATGACTCGGACCTGCACGACTTGCTTCCTTGAGAATGGTGAAAAAGTCAGGATGACGCTGCAAATATTCACAGTAACGTTTAATATTCAAACAGCAGTGATGTAGAAATGACACGTTAAAAAAATTAAAACAAATCATGAAAATCTCAAATATAATCAGAACTAAAACCATATAAGTATCATTTATGTAAAGAAGAAACTGGGATCTAGCACTTCTGCATTGTTATTGTGAAGTCTCCATAGTTTCCAATCACTTTGGAGACAGCTCTCATCATGTGCATTGATAAAACTTCAAAATAAAAGTCTGGATGCATAAAATAAACTGCACCAGGAAGCAGCAGGGAGAGCACTGCTGACTGGTGCAGGACTATCCTCTGGATCTGTTTTGAGGTTATTTCAGACTAAACAGGATTCATTTGGAGATTTAAATCTTTAAATACTGGCCGTGGTTTCCCTTCAGTGTTAGATCATAAAAAGAGATCTTCTGCTATTGGTGTGACTTGATATCATAAGTCCTGCCTCCTTCTTGGTTCTGATTGTTGGGTGAGAGAGAAGTGACAGTGACGGACGCAGTGATGTTCAAAAAGTTGAATTGTTTTCAACTTCACATATATGTAAATAGGTGGATGATTCTCCAACTACAGTCACATTTGTTCATATTTTTCAGAAAATCCAACATATTTTTAGAAATATTTAGATTTGTTCTACATCATCACAATGTGTAGAAACATGAACTGATAGTGGTTGTAATGAAATGACATGTAAATAATAAATAAAGTGATGGTTGTGGAAATGACAATGTTTAGCATTTCTTTTCAAATCTCATGACATACTAGCATGCTAATCTCTGTTTTAGAGTTAGCATAAAATAAACTCAAAATACACAATATAAAATGGTATTTTTCTCATTATTTGTACATTCAAAGGAAATATGAGGAGTTTGAAATGACGACCAATAAACCGACTCTTGGTTTTGTAAAACTTTACCTTGATTTTTTTTCTTGTTTCCCTCCATGGAGCTAACGCTGCTAACCTGCCATCACATGCTGTCACATGACAACTGATGTTGCTGCAAGTCAACAAAGGTTAACAAAAAGTTACATTTTGTGGTGGAAATGACAGTGATCCCTCTGGACAGGTGGTCTTTTTAAGAAAAACAAATAAAATACTAATATATCTTTCAAGTACATGATATTTGTCATTAAAATAAGGAATTGGGAATTGTGGCATTTGTCAATAAAGTTACTGTTGAATCAAATTTAATTTCAGTCTTATGAGGGACTGAGAGTACAAAACCTGGACAAGGGACAAAGGACATATAGCAAAAACACTCAATATAAAACCATATTTTATATTATAAAAATAGTAATTTATCTACCATATTTTTCTGTAAGTTCGTCTTTGTGTCTAGTAAGTGCAGCATGAATAAAAAATGACAAACGTGTTTTTGTTTTTGTTATTTCTGAATGAGACACAAATACTTTGATAGTTGCAGAATCATCCTGGTATATGAAGGAAAAATACAACAAATTTTAACCCATAAGAACATTGGTGACACACAAGGTACAAGCCCTTTAAATATTCTGGTAAGGTCCACATGAAGCTTTATCCCCGACTTTAACACATGAAGTGACATCTAGTAGACTTCCTGGTGCAGTCATGTGACAGTCTGAGAATTACATAACATCACAGATCTTCAGAAACGTCTTCATCATGGTCTCTTTGGTCTGTTTTATATCCCTCATAATTTTCCTTTAAGGGGAAATGGGTGTGAGTTATTATGAGTTAAAGGGTCCCATGATGCCAATATTCAAACATATTTTAGCTCCCAAATAATGATTTAAAAAAAACACACAATTTTCTCATATGTATTGTCAGATATATCTAAAAGTACAAGATTTCTTTTCCTATTTGCTGAGTTTAGATTTACAGAAGTCATACAAATGAGGCGAATAAGGTGAATGTAGTTACTGGAGACAGGATGGCACGTGAGCATATGCTGCCCTCAGTGATAGATGATCTGTGTGTCAGATATGGAGGAAATGAAAGAGGGAGAGACGGAGTAAGAGGTGGGATACCAGAGTAAACAAACGAGGAACAGACAGATGGCTGGATATCAAAACTGGAGAGTGAGCCGACTGCGGTCAGCAGCAAGTAGCACATCATCCCATCTGAAAAAGCCATCAGTCGGTGCAGCGCTCGCATGTCAGGGGAAATGGTAGTAACAAGCGCGGGACAGATGACATGTTTCACATGGATGTCTTCCACAGCCGACAGCCAAGCAGACAAGTCGCGTCACATCAGTGGCATAAAGCGCCGTCTCCTCGCCGCTGACAAAGACGCTCCAACATGCACCGTCGTCTGTTTGATGATTAATAACAATGTCCTCACTCACTGGGGAGAAAAAAACCAAAAGACCCTTCACAGAAAAATCCCTCAGTGTATTGAATCCAGCTTTGCTTGAAGGATAAATGAGCCTTGACAATAAATACAAGATGTCAGAAATAAGAAGAGGTTTTCACTTATTCTGACTGATTAGACTGGTGCTCTACAAACCAATGGGAGTGATAAAGGTCTGAAGGGAAACACAGCAGTAATGGCAACATGCAGGTTAATGGTGGGCGAGCATCAGTCTGTGCAGGGAGAGCATGAGTTTCACATTTCGTTGTGATGTCCAGTTGGTGTTGGCTTGTACCACAGACTGTGTGTAGAGATCGACGAAGCAACGTGACGTCACCTGTGGGTTTATGGTGGTTGTTTGGAGCCAGAAGGAGTGAGGAGACCAACCCTTTAATCTGAGGACACTTCTTGAGGTAACTATGAGATTCGCCTTGGTCTCATTGAAGACCAGACCTGTCAATCACGCTAACCACGCCCCTAAATCTTCCTCTTTTTAAAGCCCAGTGACGTCCGAATGACTTGAAGTTTTTGCAGCACTTCTGGATTGGCGTCATTTTTGAGTCCCACTTCCTGTGTCCATTTCCATATACAGTTTATTTATTTTACTGAGTGGCTCTGAGTGCCCATTGGAAAAAAACAACTTCTGCACTGTCTCTAGATGTTTCATCACCCTATTGCAGTTAGGGAAGTTTTTTGAAGGCAAGACAAATGTGAAACAACATCTACAATAAACCAGTTGAATTTAAAACCTGCAAAAAGAAGCACATGTGTTTACAGCTGATTTTACATTAAACCACCAATCCAGATAACTCTTCTCCTACTGTTCACCATCCCAACTTCTGCAGCAGCTTTCAGACATGTTACACATTGTTTATTCCAGGTTGGTGACAATAGTTGAGCAAAGAGCTTCAGGTCTGCAATGCAACCAATCCTACATCACCGTCTTTCTTCACTTTCCTTTTCCCAGTTGAGTTTAAGAAAACAAAGTGTTGCACCACTTCCCTGCACCAACTGCAACAGAAAGCCTCTATTTTCACATTCACACGCTTGTAAATTAGTTTTCTGAATGAACGAGTGAAACAAATTCAACATGGCCCTGGACAAAATAAGAAACACATCTTTTGTGGAGGACGGCAGGAGTGGGGACTTTAAATGGTTATTGCACTACTACTACTACTTTTTTATATATATATAGAAACTGATTTTTCTTGGACAAATCATTTTTATTTTTTATTTTCAATAAAGTATTTTCAGAGCCACTCCAAAATGTTCCCACTTTAAGTATAAATAACTTGTTTCCTGACATATTTAATTAGCTTTTTGACACAGGTTTTGCTGCTGGCAGATTTTGTTGGGGATAAGAAAGAAGTTGGTGGCCTTGGTAAATCTGAAAAAGTCAACATTTATTTCATTTTATTTATTTATTTGATTGGGACAGTGCAAGTTAATGAACAGACATGATATGATTGTAAACATGCTGGATTATAATACACATGGATTTTAGCCAAACACTATTTCCATCTGTAGTCCCTCAAGTTAGGTTCACACAGGGGTACAGTACAAAAAATAAAATTACATTAAACATTCAACACTTTACATTGATATGCATAATTTGTAAAAATACAGTTTCCAAAAAAAATAAACATAAGTAGTAAAATACTCACTAATGAGTGCAACTTTGATTTAACCATAACCAGTTGAGGTGGGATGTGCTCACTTGTTCATGATGCTCTGAGTCACTGTGAATGTTTGTGTGAAGGAGGGGAGGATCTCCACTGCCCAAAGTTTTGTGGACCCACTTTCAACCCTGGTCTCCACCTACAATTCCCAGAAAAGAATATATATATTGTAATAATAATAATATTCCACGAAGCTATTAAATGTAATCAAAGCAACAATTGTATCTTCGGCAAAAATTCATGCAAAAATATTATATATGGGTAAACAAATGTAAATATTAGGAGACAGGGTTAGCGTGCACTGCCTGAAAGAGTTTAGTCAGTTTTGTGTCAGAGTGATTTCGTGGGCTCGACCCTAGAACACTAACGCTAAAATTAATAACACCATCACTAACGCCGGGTGTATTTTACCCGATATAATATCCCAGATAAAATACAGTTTTCATCAATTTATGTAAAATAGCACACTGTATGCCAAGTTGTAGTACTCTTCTTTCATTTCCCAATATACAATATCACATAAAATAAAAATTAGGTACCATGGAGGAGAACAAGAACTTTTCAAACTAAAAAAGTATTGGAGTTGGGAACTTGTTATTTGTTACATCCATTACTGGGCCTTGTCTGATGAAGGCTCAGTCTTCCAGCATCACTGACAACTGTGGGAGAGCTTGACCAAAAATGGCATTTTTTGACATGGGAAAAATGACCAAAGTGATGTTTATTCTGAGCCATTATACTAATTAAGGTTTACATACAAATTCTGGGAGAACTCTGCACTCTGCATGTAAGGCATAAGGTAAGAGGTGAAGTGCAAAGAGCTTGTGATTTAAACACAAACACTAAGATCGGGTAAATTCCACATTTAAAATATGTTACTCTATCACTAACACTGGGTGAAAATCACAATGCCTCTTGAAAAAGCCATAGATGGGAGGAGGGAAACAAACATACCATTAATGACATCAGTGAGCAGCTTGAAGCTACACAGGGACCCATCAAACAGCAACACAATGAAAATCACATGACAAGAATTGTGCAGGTAAAAATCACCCGGCGTTAGTGTTCTAGGGAAAGCACTCCTGCATAGAAAGAAATAAGTTATGTCTTTATGGCATTGATAATATATGAGATTCAATAATCATGCACAGAAATTCCTGTGTTTCAGGCTCCAGACAGGACGGCAGCTCCAGCCTCTCAGTGCCTTTCCCTCCGTCACTACACATATTTCTAATTTAGAACATTGCAAACTCTTAATGAACAATGTTTGTCCCATTACAGCCACTTGTACGACACTGATCACGGGTGACAATGCAGGTCAGCGAGAACTGAACCAGAACTAATCATAGAGGCATGTCGCTGTGACGTCAGAGGCCCTGAGTGACAGCGCTGACTGTAGCCTGCCGTACTGATTATCATCCGATACCCTCCCAGACGGCTCGTCCGGTTATAGGCTTGATACGGCTGACAATTAGGGACCACACCATTGTTGGAGCGGCGTGTGAGGGTTTGAAAGACGGAGCATGACAGGCCCCTGGGTTTGGTTTGAACGGGGCGGGGAGGGGAGGGGAGGGGGAAGAAATGTTTATCTCATCAGCGTCTGAGGTCACTGCAGATGCAGTAACGTGGTGTGGTGGAGGGTGGAGTGACAGCCAACACAGAGAGGAATGTCACACAGATCATTCTGGAAAGATATATTGATTTCCTCATTTATCATTAAACGTACCACAAATAAAAAAATAAATAAATCGCCAGAGTTGCAAAAAATTCCATTTTGCCATAAGTTATGAAGCTCGGTTGGATCGTCCATAAAAAAGATCCTCAAGTTCTGACGACCCCTGCTGGTAGTCAGCAGAGTCTGCAGGCTGCTGAGTAGTAAGTGATGGGTTACTGGTTTGAGTGGCGAATCATCAGTGCAACTACATCCCTGCTAACAATCTCTTTCTTTCTACAGGCAGGTATCCCCTCCAAATATGGGGAGGTCTGGTTCTTCTTGAATTCTCCTTTTGTTTATGATGTTCAGCCTTCAACATCCATGCAACTACATCCCACAGTTTCTTGATCTTAACTTAGGAGAACACTTTTTTTCATTTGGGCCTTATTATTTTGATAGCAACAGTGGAGAAAGACAGGAAACATGTAGAAGAGTAGGGGAATGACATGCCATCGGTTGGCTTTGAACCCATGGCGGCTGCATTGAGATTATAGGCTTTGTTTGTGGGTCGACCACTCAGCTTGGTGAGCTATTTGGACGCCTCCTTACGAGTACTGTATTTTCCACACTATAAGGCGCATCGGATTATAAGGCGCACCTTCAATGAATGGCCTATTGTAAAACTGTTTTCATATATAAGGTGCACCGCATTATAAGTCACATAGACTATAAACTACTGTAGAGTCTGGGGTTGTGTTATCATCCATTTAGATGAAGCTGCACTAAAGTGAACAGTCAACAAAACAGTCAGATAAGTCAGTCAGTCAAACTTTATTAAACAAACCAACGTTCTGACAACTCCGTTCACTCCAAAACAAGCTAGTACATTCACAATACTGTACCGTACGTACCGGTAGCTCTTACCAGTTTTTGCGCCGCCTTCGTTGAAAACAATGTATTTCCAACTCCATTTGTCACAATATACGCCCCCTGACTATGGCAGCCATAATTAACCAATATTGATCCATATATAAGGCGCATCGGATTATAATGATTATACTGTTGGTTTTTGAGAAAATTAAAGGCTTCAAAATACGGTAGTTGAAATTTCAAAATAAGAGCTCAGGGCTTAAGGGGGTTAATATATTTTGCTTTCCTATAAGCAAAGAATGTTGCAGATGGCATTTTCAGCCAGTATTTTGGTAAAATCACAACTTGTTCACAATCTAATAGCATCGTCCATGATAGATAGCAATCAGTTTTAAATGAATAAAGAAATCAGCTCAGATTAAAACATGGTAGAAATTTAAGAACGAAATCAACTCTTCAATCCTTCAACCACTTCAAGCCTGTTTCCAGTGTTACTTGCATGAACATACGCAGCAGTTTGTCTATAGAGAAGTGGGGTTTAGAGTGAAAGTGTCAGGCAGTGTTAATGTGGGCACTTTTCCCAGGAAAAAAAAAAAAAGACAAAGCAATTAATATTCTAAACCAATTCCTCTCTGAGAATCTGCCCCCTCCTGAACCCATGGGTGGTCTTTTCAAATGCAAAATACTGCACAAAGACTAAACGAAGGTTAGAGACCAAGAGCCTGTGTTAGAAACACACACAGAGAAAAAAACAGACAGATGGAGAAAGACAAAAACTCTGGAAAGAGTATGTACACATAAACACATAACTGACTGAAAAATGTACGTGGGAAACATGTTGACAGCTCAGAGGAAAATTTGATTGGGGTCTAATTTCTTGAGATTTTTTAAAATTATGTGTGTGTGTGGACAAGGAAAATGTGTGTGTACTTGATGAGGTACTGTAGCCGCGTGGTGGTGGTTTCCTTTCCCTCGCTAATGAAACAATGACTTTAATTGCATTTCAGCAACATGGGAAAATGAAAAACACAACTTGAGCCCCGTTCTCAAAAAAATCAACTCATTATTAAAAACAATGGAGGGCTGCATTGTTTTTGCTAATTTACCCGAGAGCTAAAAAATATGTAGTGTAAGAGTCGGCTTTATTGCTCTCCAGGGCGGCTTTTACGGCATGACTCCGAACTACTGTAGTCAAAACCTGCCAGTACATAACAACTACTGTTGGTAGTTATGAGCGCACACATACGAATATAATATTTATTTACCCTTCTGTGTGTGTGTGTGTGTGTGTGTGTGTGTGTGTGTGGCTCCTCGTCCTATTTCCTTTTCTTCCTGGACCTGGTCCTGGCCTTTGTGTGTGTTTTGTTTGCGGGTACTGACCTCTCTTTACAAACCTCCGGGCCCTCCCAAAAAGTCACAGCCGATCACAGCGGAAACTGTACATCAATGTGGAAAAAAACACTCTGGAAGTTTTTACTGCACTTATACACAGCAGGAGGCTGGACCGCGGGGTCCCAGGTCTCCCTTGGAAACCAGCATCTGTGAGGAGAAAAACTACAAGTGGGGAGCTGCTATTGTTTGCTGAAGCTTAAGTTAATATGGTCCAGGTTTAATTCAGACTGAACATATGGGTCACTTCTCAAGTGAAACACACATTCAGACTCTGTACCAAAGTAAATCTATATAGAAATACCATAAATAGTTCATTTGAACAAACATATGAAAATGTTCTTTCATTCTTTCAGAGCAATATATTATTAATAAGAAACTGAATTAGTTAGTTTATTCCAAATATGCAAATAACACAAAAAGTACAAGCTTCCTGACGGCTCCCAAACAAATTCATTGCACAACATAATATAGAAGCAAAAATTGAGGAAGCAAAATAAAAATAAATTACAAGGAAAAAAATATATAAGAAAAAAGTGTATAAGAAAAATCAAGTATATAAGGAAATAAATGATATATCCAAAAAGGAGTGAGACAAAACATAGCTTATTTGTTCTCACCCCATGTCAAAATAATATATAAGCAAATATGTACACATAGACATACATACATACACACATATACACATGTACACACCTATTTATATACATATATACACATATATGTACCGTATTTTCCGCACTATAAGCTCCACCTAAAAGCCTTTAATTTTCTCAAAAACGACAGTGCGTCTTATAATCTGATGCACCTTATATATGGATCAATATTGGTTAATTATGGCTACCGTAGTCAGGGGGCGTATATTGTGATGCACTAACTACGTGATAAAAAGTTGCACTACCTGTTGTACCTTGCTGTTGGTAAAAGATAAAACTACATCACTGACGTTACCTCGGAGAAAAAAATAAAACAGCTGTTCATGTAGCTTTGAACTGTGACAAATGGAGTTGGAAATACATTGTTTTCAACGAAGGCGGCGCAAATATCGGTAAGAGCTACCGGTACGTACGGTACAGTATTGTGAATGTACTAGCTTGTTGTGGAGTGAACGGAGTTGTCAGAACGTTGGTTTGTTTTACATTAATAAAGTTTGACTGACTGACTTATCTGACTGTTTTGTTGACATTCACTTTAGTGCAGCTTCATCTAGATGGATGATAACACAACCCCAGCCACTACAGTAGTTTCTATTCTATGTGCCTTATAATGCGGTGCACCTTATATATGAAAAC
>OOFC01043012.1:0-15378 GCA_900323345.1 Pseudochromis fuscus
TGGATCCAGACGGTGATCCGGATCACTTCTAAAATCCAATCATTTGTTCCTTATCCCCATCTGGACAATCCCTGAAAATTTCATCCAAATCCGTCCGTAAGTTTTTGAGTTATTTTGGAAACCAACAGACAGACAGACAGACAGACAGACAGACCCCAGCAAAAACATAACCTCCTTGGGGGAGGTAATAAAAGGCAATGAATAGGCTGAACTAGAGAGACACACCTCCACCAGAACATAGTCCAGCTGTACTACAAGCTATAGACTGAACACTGGTGCCCTCTTGTGGTGAAATAGCAACACTAGCTTTGCCCATTATTACGTATTTCCTGGGGACAAGATCCCATCCTCTGATCTGGCTCAAATTGTCATCATGATGTACAACAAACCTTTGCTAGCAAAAGCATTACCTTCTTGGAGGTAAAAATCACTAATATGCTTTTCTGATGTCTTAACACATTCCACTGGATATTACAGTTTTTTTGGTAAACAGTGTCTGATCACCATGCTGGGGAAGTATTTACACTGGTTGACTTATCTGTATAAGTCAGTCAGTGTAAATACTTCAGGCAGGTGGTGTTTTACATGTATTACTATGTGATGTATGTAAATACTTATCACAGGTTAAACTTTATCCAGCATTGGCTTTTTTTTAACTTTTAGTCAAATTATATCTTGATGATATGATCCAATTACCTTTGTTCCACTAAGTTCTCCTGTCAGAATAAACCCATTTGAAGCAGTTTTGTCTGGTAACTAATGTTAGCCGGCCTAATGACATGGGTGATGACTTTATTTCCATTGCAATTATCCTTGTATTTATTTGGCCATAATAACAAACAACAGTGTATCCCAGAAATAAATGAGATTAAACCGTCTTTGGCAAATTGCATGAAAACACCACATTTACATTAATGAGCCTCTGGATTTGTGTTGAGGAGCCAGTTTCATGGCTAGCAAATTGGCGAGCTGGTGCCTACTTAAAGCAACGTAGCAACACGGGTATCTAATTAGAGCACCCACTCTTACACTTAGTCACTGGAAGTTCAGCCATTGTCGTCTCTCTTCAGAAAACTAAGTTTGACTTTATACATCTTCAGCTTTCCCTTGGTTACTGAGCCTACCATCCTGTTGTGGGCAGGTTTGTGTTGTTTTTGTTCGTGTTGGTACCCCACCTAAAACACCTGATGTGTTGAACTGCTGCAGTATGGTGTAATGATGGCGCACAACTTTGAATTGAATGATGCTAATAAAATGTTGCTAGATGCAAGTATGAAATCATAAACAGTTCAGTACAGTATCCAGTGAGCAAACAGTTTAATATTAAAGAAGCAGGTGTTTATCTGCTCCATGTTTGTGTATGTGGTTGCATAACACTAATGAGCTTAATGGTGCTTCTACTGCTGGTCTTATGCTTCTGCAAAAAGTCTAATCGCTTTAAATTCAGAGTTTGATTTTTTGTTATCTGTGTAAGCAAGTCATTATTACAGTGTATGTGAAGGACTTTTATTTATTCATGTATTCATTTTATTCAAATTATGCTTCGAAATAGCAGCACTGTACAAAAAAACAACAACACCAGTGTACTTGTACAGCACTCCCCCATAATCTTTTTGTATCCAGGTGCATGCGTGCATGTGACCACAAATAAATGTCAGTGAGTCAATTTTTAATACCTGCTTTCTCCACACTTTGGTCGCAGGGGTCTACTGGAGCCTATCCCAGCTGTCATCGGGCAGGAGGTGGGGTACACCCTGGACAGGTTCAAATGAATGTATTAGCATAAATATTCACATGTGCAGGGAGAGTACTTTGCCTAAATGGCCTATTCCAGTGATTCCCAACCTGTGGGCTGCAGCCCCCTGGTGGGCCGCAAAGGTATTGCAAGTGGGCCGCCAAATCATTTCCAAAATAGTACGATTCTGAGATGCATTACGATTTGGACGTGGACGATTTTGAATTGATTCATAAATGTCCACATTCCGATTATGTAAACGTTAGATAACGTAAAATAGACGGAAAGAAAAGACGGAACTCAGTAGTGCAGCACGTTGTTGCCCGGACACTTTACTGGGAGGACATAACAAATAAACATGGCTGACCGCGATCAGCTCCATATGGATTAATAGTTAGCATATGGAAGTACTTTGAATTCTACAAAGTTGACGGTGAAAGTGAACAGAATTAAAACAGAATCATATGTTATTATAACATTTCTTAAAACATTCCCACACCTTGCTGGATCTCTGGCGTGTGGCGTTTGACTGGAGCTTATCGCCGGCGATGTAAGTGACTAGCATAGATTAATTTATCGTAATTCGTCAACCCAATTAGCCTGATGGAGTTTCACGTGCCCTTATAGCATCATGACCGCTGATTTCTGAAATTCATATTTTAGATTGTAGGTCATCTTACTCCCTGTCAAGCACAATACCAAAAAGGTCTTTACCAAATTGCCCAGCGTATGTGTCGGACCCAAAAGTTCAGGCTCAGGATTTATTTTTACTTAAAGCTCTGGTTATATACTTTCTACAAAATGCTGTCATTTATTGTGGTACAGCAAAATGCTTTTGTTTTGTCTGAATGTTATATTGCACTTAAAAACAAGATTTATTTTACATTTTCTTTCTTAAATATGTGAATAAGTACATATTTTCATGTTTGTGATTCAAGATACGATACAAGCCAAGGATGCTGCTACTTTTTGTTCTTTACATTGCAGCAGTAACTTTCCAGCTTACACAATTCCATTAGTTTAGAAAAAAGTTAATGGAAATAAATTCAATATATTGTCTCTCATTATTATAGCTTTTAATAACCCCAAGTGGTGAGTGGTTACACAAAAAGAAATGTGAAAAAGCTGAAAAAAAAGATAATCGTTTCAGAATCGAATTGTAGCCCCTGAATCAAAATGAAAAGAAGAAAAGAAAAGAATCCCACCCTAGTAATTACATAAAAATAAAAATACCACAGTGATATTTTAAATGTTAAAACTCAGTCGAGCTGATGGACAGGTCCCTGAAAACAGTTCTACTGAAGGTGTTGAAACATGTTGCAGATGTTCAATCTTCAATAAAAAGTGCTCTGAGAACACATTATTGTATTTTATGGGGTTGGAGGAGGGCCACGAAAACTTTTGAGACTTAAAAGTGGGCCCTGAGTTGGGAAAGGTTGGGAACCACTGGCCTATTCAATCCAGTAGAATATATTGTAGTGTAGATGAACCATTTGTTGCTTCCTGTGGACATCCTGTGTTGTATATTGGGTGTGCAGTGATTGGTCGACATTGTCAAGAAAAGCAATAATAAAAATAGTTGCCAACAAATTTTATTTATTTTCTTTAACTGAAGGCCACAGTTTAGATCATGTGACTTGTTGTAAGCATTCATTGTGTGAAAAGTTGATTTTAAAAACTTCCCCTTTAGCTGTTGTTCATTTTACAGTGTCTTTAACATCTTGTAAGTGCTTTTGTTTTCACACAAAGCTCTTCTCCTTAATTAGTTGACATGTCTGACACTAACTTCAACTTCCTTGTAAACCTCAACATCTGAGAAATTACTGTGATTTGATAATCATTGTTATTTTAAGTTAATACATTGCATTGTTTCTCTTTTAGCTTCAGCAGCACTGAACTCCTTCTACAGAGTAAACAGACCTGAGCATTACATCATGTAAAACTAAAGTAAATGTTCGAATCAGCTAAAATGTAAATATACAAACGTTGTAGAAAGAAAGAAACACAAATACATAAAAAAACACAGTAATGATTATAACTCATCACTTTTACCATGAATTCTTTATGTGACTTCCAGCCTCTCCGTCTCATAAATGCCACATCGCAGCAACTCAGAGGCTTTTATTTGTCCTGTGTATTTACTACTTTGTGGATTGTTCATGTGTGCTCAGCTTGTACTATAATTATGATATTTCCAAGAGCACTTGAAGACAGTCCTGGCTATCCTCAGTGATGCATCCATGCCAACCAGTGAAACATAATAATAATAATAAACTTTATTTATAGAGCACTTTTCTAATCACAAACGTCAATCAAAGCTTAAATGATTGGATTAAAGTTGTGAACGTAAGATGCTCTATAGAAAACTGATTAAAGCTGGAAACAAATGTAAACATTGTCAAAAAAAAGGAGACCACGGATATGACAAGTGTTATCCACATACAGACGAACAGAGGCAAAAACATAGCCTCTTTTACAGAGCTAATGATTATAAAAAGAAGCTGGCTACTATTATCAAAAGCCAAACTGATGTCTATAAATGCTTATATTTCTCAGGTTAAACCATAGAGTGTATAAAGAAATGGATGAAGCAACTGGGTCTCAAAAATGAGGCTAATGGTGAAGTTCAAAAACATGTAATCTTCCTGATGGACACTCGATGCTGGCTCCAAAAAACTCCAGAAAACTTCAATTAAAAAAAAATAAAAATCTTCATTTTCAATCACGAAATACTTGGTCAATAACGTCAGTTCTTATGTCATTAGCTAAAGTCAACTCTTCTTCTCAGTGATCTGGTGGTTCATTATAATGATATTAGGCTCCAGAAAGATAAATATTTAGGGGTGTGGTTAGATCGACAGGTCTGGTATCCAATGAGACCAGCCACGAACTTGAGTTTCAGACCCGTTTGGTAACATCCTTGGGTTCCAGGTCCAGACCCGCTTCCTCACTCCTCCCTTCATATCCAAATATGGTCAGTACTGGCTCTAAACAACCAACATGGCGACTTTCAAATCCTGATCTCCTGACTTCGGAGTCCACAAACCAATGGGTGACTTCACGTTAGCTACATCAGTTCTATAGACAGTCTGTGGTTCAACCTATAGAAATCTGAGATATGTTAAGAGTACAACAGAGAAAAATGGACTGGATGGCATATGGACTGGAAACATGGCTGAAAATTTTCGTCAAAGAAGTTGATGACAGAAGCAGAATCATTTTAAAATTTACATTTTTTGTCATGTTTGTATGATTCTGATTTTTCTTTCCATTCATGCACAAAGTTTACTTAACCACATGGCCCCCTGTCCATTTTGGGTATCAGCCCCACAGCTGCTCTAACAGTGGATTGAGTCATAACAAGACTTTAATCCTCTCCCTTTCTTTCCCCTCTCTGGTGTTTGCTCTCTTTCTCACCTTCCCTTTTCATGTCTCTGTGACCTTCGCTTTATCTGCCTGCCAAAAGCCGAGTGCTTCTGGAGTTGCTGTAATGACGAGTATTTGAAGAAGGCACATTATGATCCTCTCTTTCCGCAGTCATTTGTTTTCTCCCCATGTGCTTGTTGTCAGCCAGGTAAACTGCAGACATTACAGCTCTACTGTGTGCGTGATCCATCTTTATCACAAGTCCACCTGATGGGTAGTTAACTCCTGTTCTCAATCATATTTAAGTAGGATTTTCCCACGCAGCTCTTTTTCACCTGTGTCCAAATCCTTTCTTATTTTCTAACCAACACATCTCTCTCAGTTTTCCCCCCTCTCCCTCGCTCCATGTGTTATGTTCATTCAGCTCAGGGCCACTTTTGCCTGTCTGGACTCACTGAATGGATGGTGAAAAACCACCAGTGTGTGAATGGATGTTTGGTTGGCTTGCTTTGTTAATGGTGTATGGAGAAGATGATAGGTAGACTGCATTTTGTGTGTTTGTGTGTGCAGTTCAAGAGCGTACAGATGTGTGCTGGTCGTAGCAGCGGGATCAGGACACTGTCTCTGTGAATAACAAGGTGAAAGGAAAAAAGAAATACTAACATCTTGGATTTTAGCCATTACCACCCTGCCCACCTCCCACCCCAATTGTCAGCAGCGTAGATGGATGGCAAAAAAAAAAGGCTTATTGAGCCTCTGTCATACACACACACTCCGTCACACTCCAGGTTTGCTTGTGCTCTCTCCGTTCGTATGCGTATGCTTCTTGTTCCTCTTTCTCCCTCTGAATAACGTCTTTTTTTTTGCCACTGCCATTACCCCCTCTCTGTATTTGTGACTCTCTCTCTTTCCTCTCTTCTCTCTATCTTTCTTTCTTTCTCTCTCTGCCCACCCCCTCACTCTTACACCCTCTCTCCCCTTGGTTTTGGTGCATTGCAGTGGCTCCACCACCACATTGGAGACACAACAGCCTTGGCAAACGAGGTCTCTCTTTCTCTCTCTCTCTCTCTCTCTCTCTCTCTCTCTCTCTCTCTCGCGCACACACACACACACACACACACACACACACACACACACACATCGACAAACACACACACTTTCTACTTTCCTTTCTCTTATTTTAGCCCCAATTTTCCATCTCTTTCGCTTTCTTACTCTCTCAAGGCTTATCGAGAGCGAGAGACAAAGCCTTGAAAATGAGCCGAACAGCAACCCCTAACCATTTCCATATCAAAAAGCTGCACAAGATTTTAAATAAAAGGCACAAACACAATCCTTTGCCCTCATTCTTGCGAGGAAGACTTGTACATTTCCATATGCACACACCACAGCCCTGTGCGTCTCACAAGGTTGCAAAGCAACCACCTTTTCTATTTTCATGATGGATTGCTCTCTGATATGTGGGAAATAAAGACACTTCATAGATCTTGGGACGGCAAAGACTTTGTAAGACTTGCCGTTTGTGTCATCTATCACACCTGAATAAAATACCAGGCGAGACACTGTAGGAGGTGACTGGCTTTGTGTCGAAGCATCAAACCAGCTCATTCTGGTACTGATTAAACATATATTTGATGAGGGATTCTTTTCCAGCATCATGTATTCTCAGCTGGATAGCAACAAGCTAACAAATGGATTTCAGCATCGTGCTCGCAGTGTAATATTCTCTCATCTTTACCGAGGCTTCGCTGGCTTAAAATGTAAAAAAATAAATAAATAAAAAATATTAAAGATGTGGCCACAATAGGTCTTTATGTCTTTCTTTAGTGATGAAGTTCATTTGCAACAAATATGGTCTGACTACAATACAGTGTGTACATGGAAAACAACATTGACAAAGTCACATAATTTCTCTCTCTGTTAATTTAATACAGATTTGATGAGCTGTAATGTTATCCCATACCATCTGTAAGTAATCATTTGCAACAGCTTGTTTTACGGATGTGTCTCAGTAAAATCTCTCCCAATTTCTTTGCTTCCCAATCCCTGCTCTGACTTTCCTAATCTTTACTCAGCGCTACACAAAATCATTTAGGTTGATTCCAGAGGCCTGAAATGTGTTTCTATAATCAGGTTGTTTGTGAGGAGATTGTGGTGCTGTGATGGACGTGCAGGAAAGGTCTGGTGACTGAAGTCAAGCTTGACTGGACTGACACTTTTATTGAGGCTGGAACAACTCAATCATACCATGCCATTCCAGGCTGGTTACATTAATGTCAGGTGCTATAATCAGGATATGTTTGTGTCAGTGTGTAATATCTATGTCACACACACCTCTGTTTGGGCTAGTTGGTTAATTCTAACTGGAGAGTTGTGTAGTAACAGTGGAGATGAAGTCGGAAGTCCTGTAGAGTCATTGACAACTGGTGTTGACCGCAGTGAGATGTATGAGTAACCAATCTCAGCTCACACCATAACAACAGTACCATGTTGATAAATTTGTAAATTACTAAGAGCTTCAGAGTCTCCCTGTTTAAAGAAACTAATTAAAAGTCATTAATATCAGCTGTCTTTTGCTGATATTAGCAAACTAAGGAAACAATGATGAATCTAGAGTTAAAAGGAGCTATATGTTGAGATGTAACTAGTGTTAACTGCCTTGAACAAAGCAAAATAAATGTATAGTGTTGTAGTATGACTATATCAGTTGAGGCACTTTGATTCAAAAGGGATGGGGAAAAAATGAATTTTGTTGTCAATGTTTTGATTTTACCAAAATACACAGGAGTAAATAATTTGAGCTTGATGAGTTTGAGGTTATTAAACACTAAGACAGAAGCTGTACAAGAAGAGCTGATACTCAAATATGCAGAAATATGTCTCTAAGGTTTTGCCATATTTTCCAAACTGTTACATTTCAAGAAAAGATTAACACCAGGTTAATCATCTATGTAAAATAATGTAAATATTTCCATAAACAGCTGTAGTTTTTCAGGAAGTCAACAAGGAGTAAATAAAGTATTGTTTGGGAATTGGTTTTAGCTGTGAATTCATACATAGTGTATTATTTAGTATTCTAGTGAGCATTACCAGCAGCAGGACAGTCTATGTGGAAGTAAAATTAACTAAATTAAAGCGGCTAAGTACATGTAATGAGAGAACATGATGCATATGAGAACAATTAGGTCACTGACATCTTTGTTGGAATAGTTTCAGGGCAACAACAGAAAATAAACTATTTTAGGTCACTGGCTACACAGCTAACTCTTGTTTGAGAGTCAGTTCATTGCTGTATTTGATCTATATTACAAACTATCATCCTAAGTCTGAAGGATTGCTTGTTTTGCTTCTCACTTACTTGGCCAGTTAGCAGCGCATTAGCCCACCTCTGCCACACAGTCATGCAGGACTGGATGAGGCAAACCCAGTATGAAGCATCCCTTGTTATAATCCAAGCTATTTAAGGCTAACACTCCCACTTGTGAAAACCCACAGCCGAGCCTGTGATTTAGAATTCCATGCATGCGTTACGTAATGCTTTTGTCTTTCATGCTTGAACTCCTCTCCCGGCACAGGCATAGTTTATTAATGAAAGGGATTGCATGATTGGGGGGTGGTTGTCTATGTGTGTGTGCTTGTGTGTGTGTGTATTTGCATCAGTGAACAATAGTGTATCTGCCGCATGCCTCAGTGTGTGTCTGTGTGCGCTGTATGTGCGTCTGTATCAGCTCACGTGTGTGTGCAAGTGGGAGGCAAATGTGGGGATTCCTGTGCACTTGACATGAGAAGCATGACAACGTGGCTGCTCATAACCATGAAAGGTCGGGGTTCATCTTCCCTGAAGACCGTATAATGGCCTGTCACAGTTTGCACGGATTACACACTTATGCTAGATGACATATGTGACATGTTGTATGCGCTCACCCGAAGACCCACAAACTGTGTAGCGACGCACAGACTAATAACCAAGAGTTTTTATTCACCATTGAAGATAACAAAGTAGACTTGCGCTGTTGTACACTAAGTGTTGTTGTCCTGTTTTTTCTTGTGAATTATTCAGACATCCTGTCTTGTTGAAATCGAAAATTCACTGTGTAAAATCTAAAAGTAAAATATGACATCACTTGTCTTCCTGGTTGAACAGTGATACAAGTTTGTGGAGTTTTTGGACGGTTAAATAATGTACATTGTACGTTTGCATGCAGGCACATTCAGTTATTAGGCATGCATCTCAATTCAGTCTATATCTTAATATATATTTATTGATAGGATAATTGTTTTTAAGCTACCATTTGAAAGAATTTGTTGTTTACGTTTCATAGGTGTAGTAGAGTAACTGGAATAAAAAGATGGACAGTGATACATCTTGTTTTAAGGAGGATACAGTTTTCACCACTTCATCTCTGACCCAGGCTAGACACTCGCCAACTAGACACTGTTATTTTTTCCAAAAATATAGTTGGAACAAAGTTTTAATGCCCCCCCCCGCACCCAACATTGCAGCCAAGCATCTCAAAAGTGATCTTTTCCACACACGCAAGTAGTGCTGGGTGATATGACAATACATATCATGGGGACGATAGAAAAATGTCCTTCGTGCCATTTCTCTTCTATCGTTTCTATCATTTCTAACCTAATTTTACCAATTACGACAAATATATCATTAAATAGCCTGCAACGATTATATTCGTCTTGTCTTGTCACTATACATACTCTAGGTTTATATAAATGAAAATAAGGAAGAAGAAAAAAGAGATTTTTCGCAAACTCCGTCTTGTGGTTTTGCGACGACGCTGCCTTACGTTCTTTGATTCTTGCAACATGCTTTATGGTTTATGGCCCTACATGAGTGTAACCATACACTTCATCAGCAAAGACTGGACCCGCTGCGCTCGCTGTTTACAGACTGCGTACTTTCCAGATGACCACGCAGTGGATACAGAAGTTCAATGTTGTTCACACAGTCGCCCTTTTAGTGAGGCTAACTAGCCCCCATTGGCGTAGCATTGTGTATGGAGCATAAGGATGCGTCATGAACAGAGGTCCACGTGCATGTGTTTATTTAATTATGCAAATTTACCTGAATGAAAACAGCTTCCACGGGACTTTCAGCGACATTCTTGCTCTGGACGATTCATTACTTTCAGCATAAAGACGTGATGTCATGTCAGCCCAGTTAGCTCACTTAATAGAGCATTAGTCTCAGAACCATGGCGTCATCAGATCGAGTCTTACGGTGGTTGTGATGTTACAATTTTTTCTCTTCAAATAAAATAATTAACCCTGTGTATCCTTTGTGTTTTGACACTTGTCGTCATTAGTTTGTAGCTGGAAGCTTCCAGGTGTCAGATGATGTCTGACCAGGGACTTCTCATGTAAATATTATTTGGTATGGTTGTTCATGATGCTCATGATACTTTTCTTTACATTTATCAACCAGTGTTCTTCCATATTGAGTATTTGCTTGTGATTAATGAATACTGAAAATATCATGGAGTTATCTTTATTATTACTGAAATTCAGTTAAATGTCACTTCCAAATAAAGTTGGAGAAAACTAAGCAATGAAACTTTTGTCTAACTTTTCAGAGAATAACTGAAAACATACTTTATTGTGGTATATCGTGATATATATCGTTATTGTGATATAAAATAATCCATATCATGATATATGATTTTTTCCATATCGCCCAGCACTACATGCAAGGCACTCCCTTCTCTGTGGTACGTTGTGAGATCTTTGTAGGCTCCCAGTGGAAAGTTGAGGGAGTGTGCTCGTTATGACCATAGATCTTCATTACTACGTTAGAACAACACATCCACTGGTTTTGTATCTTTACATCCCAAGAAATGATCAAAACCTTGAGGGCTGACTTTGCTCTCTCCACCTCCCTTGAGACTCAGGGAGCATGGATGAGTGTGCAGGCTGATTAGGTAAACGATAAGTACCTTTGATGGCGATGTAGTTGGAAAAATTATGATGCTATTTTTTGTGGGGGTTTTTTTGCTGCAGCATACTCCACATAGGTGGAAAGAGCAAAGTCTTCAAGACCTATGGATCCACTTCAGTCACATTAAAAGGATGAAAGAAACTGGAATTGCTCTTGAGAGCAGCTGTGGCTCAGGTAGTAGAGTGGTTCGATGCCTGGCTCCTTCTGGCTACATGTCGAAGTGAAGTGTCCTTGAGCAAGACACTGAACCCTAGGTTGTCCGCGATGGCAGCTAGCGCCCTGCATGACAGCTGTGTGGCCACTGGCTTGTGAGTGTGTGGAGCCTTGTAAAGCACATTGGGACCTAGCTAAGGTTAAAAAAAAGCACTATTTAAATGTACTCCATTTTACTCCACTTGAATATTGACTGTGACAAACCTGTTTCATAGTTGATATTCATATTTTTTCAACAGGGCTGTCAGATGTTCCAAAGTGAATGCAGTTACTTTACCTGAACCTAACCTAGAATGAAGTTATTTTACCCGTGGTATTGTGGGTCAGAAAGGTAGTACAGCCAAACAACATCCACAAACAGATGACTAAACAGAAAAGCCTCAGAGAGCACAAACCTCTGTTATGGTATGATCTATGTTGGATGTGGGATTGTCTCAGATTGTGGACACTATCATCCTGCATGTGTGTGTAGACACCGAGGTGACGTTTCACTGCTGTCGACTGGTTCTCTGTTGTCATTGTCTTTGCTAAAATGCTGACCCATTAAAAGAGGGCGGGATTTTTCTGGATTTTCTAGGACAGGATGCCTTTCTCTGGAAGACTGGACAGGTAACAGTACACCTACTGCTTGTTTACAATATGCTTCAGATGCTACGTACTGTGGGTTTTTGTCCACACTGACCTTTGCTCGCTTGCTACCGACATAGATTTTGTGTGGATTTTCTGACTTTAAGTTGAAGGAATGAAAAAGGATGTTATCACAAAAAAATTTGAATTGGATTTAAGGCAGTATTCAAAAGGTCATCCAACAGGAAATGGACGATGTAAGCTTTGATCGATGGGATTGCCGAAGCTTCAACCATGTCGAGCGGGTCTGAGAGCTCGTCTGCTTCTAACTCGTGGGTCAAATTAATACATGGCCTGTGTGCTTGTCAGCAGCCTATGCTGTAGCTGTCATTCGCTATCTCCGGCTGCCTCTCAGGTTAAAAGTGGGGGCCTGTCTTGGCCAGAGTTGGTTTTAATTGAAATTGATTTTGTCTCCAGCGAAGGAAGCTTCTATAATAGATAGGCAATGTTGCATAGCTGCCTGCAAATCTCCCATTGCGTCCTAATGGTTTTTGATGCCTCATAAGTCTGCAGCTGTACACAACAGTGCCTCTCTTGTTAACCTGCTCTTCTGACAGAAGTATAAGCTGAAAAAATCCCATTATTATTGCATTTTATGGTAATTTCCACTCATTTATATTATTATTTTTTTGCTTCACTTGCTCAAATGAAGCCATTATTTTTAGATTTACCTATTCCTTTACTCCTCTCGCATTTCATTACCCTTTTCTCCATATCCCTTACTCTCTCTCTGTTTATAGTGTGACTATTCAGTGTCTGTGTAGGTGTGTATCAGTGGAAAATTGGCAGCTTTTTTCCCTTTAAGTGGCAAAGTAGTGACGAGGCGTTGAAGTGCGTGGAGGCTTGTCCTTCGGCATTAGCCTCAGATTGACCGAGTGCAATTGTCCGGGCTGTTTGTGTACACCTCTAATTGAATTGAACCAGACCAATTTAACCCCCCACCCAAACTGATTTCTATTGAGTCAGATGTGGAGGTGAGTGTGTTTGTCACTTTTTTTTTTTCAACCTCCTTGAAAAGAAAACCACTTGCTCTTCCCCATAGCCTGTATTATGCTATACCAGAAGGGTGCCGCCACTGGAGCTGTGTCGCCATTGATGGTTTCCTCCCTGACGCCTCAGCAAGCTCGACACAAAACTGCTCTTTCTTCAAGGCTAAAGATCTTGTCAGCCCTAATCTCCTACACGGCCCTGTGCTATGGATTGGTCTGTTGAATCCCAATATTGTGGTCAAACATTTTGTTTTCTCTTTCCTCTAAGAGGTTTTGAGCGAAGGAAGGAAAAAAAATCGGTACAGAGAGGTTCACATTTTCTTCCTCTCTGCTTTTCTTTCTCATTATTCAGGGAAGGAAACCAGCATCAACGTCACAATGTGCTATTAATGGATGTGCCTAGGATGCCGTGTAGTCAAGGAAACCATTTAAAATAGATGTGAATTTTTTTTTTTTTTTTTTACCAGAGGATGGTTTCTGTGCTGAGAGTGGGACTGAGTTGAGTGATGCATGTAAAAGATAGAATCAGATAGTGTTGTCTTGATATTTAAAATTCTCACAGGAAACGTGAGCTTCACAAGGGCTCAGGATTTCATTAGTGCTTGATGATTTAACAGAGTTCAGTGAAGTTTCCTTTTCTTTTGACTTTAGTCAGTGTGATTTCTGGTTTCTCCGTGGCAGCAAATGAGATGTGGGAAAATTTCAGTGATTCATCTTACTACTGTGGTTTCTGGCTCAGTCATAGAGCAGCAGCAGCAGCAGCACACAAACTGGCCTACACTCATCCTGTGTGTAGGATCCCGGCCGAGCGTCACACTGAGAGCTTCAGGAACAAATGACAGATATGTAGTTCTGACTGTAATGTCAAATTACTTCTGTGTGAAATAAAATCAGTGAATTCAAATTTTAATGTTTATTGGGGCTTTGCAACTTCTAATCAGATACCATATTTTCATTTCTTAAAATGTAACAATTTACCATTAAGCCAGGAAGAGTGTGTTTTTGTCATTCCTTCTAGGTTCAGTAGCGCTTACTCTCCATAATTTTGTGCCGTTGGCTGCTAGTCAAGAACAATGTAATGCATCGTGTAATTAAAACTTCCCTGCTTCTTAAACAGCCGAGTTTTTTTTGTGCCACATCTGTGCAGTACAGTAAATTTAATGCCTCAGACCTTTCACCGTCTCCTCCTCAGGCTCTGTTTATCACCCCCAAACAAACACTAGTTAATTAATGAAAGAATAAGTAGCTGCGCTAATTAGTGAGCTGTTAAAATCTCTGAGTGCGTTTGTCTGACTCTAGTCTTCACACCTCAAAATAATTTCATATGTACTTTTCCCTCGTGGATCCATAAGAGGCTTATACATCCACCAAACATTGATTTGATATTCTCTGCTGACACGTGCGCGCTGTGATGGTCATGCTTGTAATCCTGTTGGCTAAATATGCTTAGCTGTGAAAGCAGATTAAGACATGGCTGTGTTTTCTTGGCCAGATATTCCCAGTGGCCTGGGTGATCTAAGCAGAAGCTTTGAAACATCTGTCCAGTGTTGATGTGTTTAAGCATGACCTGAGGCTGGTGTTCAATCACCACACCGTAGCAGCATGAGAAGTACGAGCATTACTCATGTTTATTCTTGTAGATGTTTTCAGGTAAACCCACAACCGTCATATTGTGTTACACATAATAAAGACAGCAGACAATAGATTGAAAATATACTACAATAAATTTACAACTGTGTTTTGTCTCAGCTCATCATGCTTTGTCATTACATCCATTTTTGATGCTAGGGGGATGATTAAATATAGATATCAGCAAAGACCTGCAATGAACCATAGCATGTTTTGGGTCAGTAACGGTTGTTAAAATCCAACTAAAACCACAATCGTTCTTTAACCCTTTATTGGACAAGTTACCATATTTAATAATAATTGTGTGAATGCTGCAAGCATTCACACTATTGAGATCCTAATTAGTGTGAATGCTCAAAGCATTCACACTATTGTTTTCCAAATCTTTATTATTATTCTTCCGAGTTCTTCCGTACGTTTTTCGCCGCGTAACTACTTCCACATACTTTGAGCTACAGACACCATTCAACTATCAAAATGTTCAGCTCTTTTAGGACATTATGGCTTGTATTCAACTTTTTTCTACTACTTTTACTTTTTCAGCTATTCTACTTTTTCTACTTTTTTTGTCCCATTGAAATGAATGGAGAGAATCTTCAACTCTCCTTCAACTTTCAGCTTTAACTACTTCCACATACTTTGAGCTACAGAAACCATTCAACCATCAAAATGTTCAGCTCTTTGAGGACATTTCAACTTGTATTCAACTTTTTTTCTACTACTTTTACTTTTTCAACTATTCAACCATTTTCAACTCCTTTTTACAATGGAAGCGAATGGAGAGGATCTTCAAATTGCCCTTCCTTTCAGCATTAACTACTTCCACATACTTTCAGCTACAGACACCATTCAACTTTTAAAATGGTCAC
>OOFC01043014.1:0-16158 GCA_900323345.1 Pseudochromis fuscus
GTGCGATGCTCCACCCACTGTGGCTCAACACCAGCTAAGCCTCTCGTCAGCACTCTGGGCCGCGGCCTCTCTTTGTACCAAAAAACACCAAAAGCTTGTTCAGGTCGATTCTTTGTAGGAACAACAAACACCTCCCGTTTTCCTTCTCTTCTGTCTTGTTGTTTTCCTCCTGCTGTAACTCTCATTAACCTCCCTGCCTTCCTCTCTGGTCAGTTCCCCTCCACCTGGTGTCAGAGTCCTGCACGGGGCCGAGTTTGAAAACCGGGAGTCCAGTTGTTAAGGTCAGTTAATACGGCTTTTATAGGCTCATTATCAACAGCTAATAAGATTTACAATAATGAATTCAAAGCAGCAGTGATGTCTTTTTATTTGATCGGATGTGGAAGAAGGGGAGTGGCATCGCTATTCACACCAAAAAAATAAATAAAATAAAATAAAAAATCCTGGTAGCTGATTAGGCTCAATAATAAAAGTAATTTATTTAGAGACCAAGTTACCAACGGTTTGTGTTTGCTCTGGTTAGTTCCCCTTCACCTGATGTCAGGAGTCCACAGGTCATGGAGCACAGTATGTAACAATGACTCAGAATGTAACAATGTCCTGAATTGTTATAAAAATAAATGTAATAAAACCCAAAGTGTAAGAAGTTGTTACATTTTGGAGAAAGTTTTTACTTTTTGGGCCCAGCATCTTGTTACATTATCGACCAGTTGTTACATTTTTTTCAGGTCATTGTTACGTTTCGGGCTCTAACGAGGCTTTTATGGCCTCCACAGCCTCATCTACTAATAACATGAAGAATCATGAATTCAAAGCATTTTCCCATCAGTGTTGTCTCATAATCCGACCAGATGTTTACTGAGGGAAGACGGGGTGTGTCATAGCTGTTCACATTGAACAATGATTACCCTCAATATTAACTAATTTAAAACTAATTTACCAAATGAAAGGTTGTGAATTGATTGTCAAAACATTTCTGTCTCATGTACTGACCCGAGTCCTGCACGGATCAGTTCATCCGAGTTTTTATAGGCTCATTAGAATAACGACCTCATCTAGTATAAAAATGTTGAATCATGATTCACAGCATCATTATCCAGTGGTGTCTTATTATTTGGCCAGATGTTCACTGAGGGAGGAACAGTTGTGTCACAGGGAAGCAGCTTAATATGATCAACTAATTTAGATTTTAAATTACTAAATGAAAGCATTAATTTTCAATACTGACATCTTATCTTATCTTATCTTATCTTATCTTATCTTATCTTTCCTTTGGTCTCCTCCTGCAAACCTTTGGTCTTTTTGAGTTTTTAATATTTACATCTTCATTGCAGGACTAAACTAAAACACCTTTGTATGTAAATCCAGCTTATCTTTTATTCTGGTCCTGTTTTTCCTGCAGGATTATGTCAAAGTTCACTCACAGACGACTCAGAGTAATACACTTGATGCAGCTCTCTTCAAATATAAGAGGTAATTAAAAAAAAGATGCTGCAGCTCTTAGTGAAAACGTCAAACTCATCAAGTGGAGTGTGGACTCTGACAGGTGTTTTAAGTATCTTTACATATAAAACACAGATGTCCCAACCTTTGATTTCACGAGCTTGTTATGTTAGCGTCCCCGCCCGTTAGTGATGGATGGATGTGAGAGGAAGGCGGGATGAATGCCACAGTGTCTCCGCTCGCTCAGGACGAAACAAAACGCCTTGAGAAGTTGTTCAAGCATTTTAAAACAGCAGTGGGGTGCAGTGACGCTAAATTAGATTCTCTCGCTCTTATTACATTACGGCGTTTGAATTGAATTTACTCTTTGTAAATGTAATATCGTTGGTAACAAAACCTGGCTTCCTGAGACATGTCTGTGTTTTTGTGTACCGTGTGTCTCCGAATTGACATTTTTCACACAGAAAGCTGTGAAGGTGAAGCCAAGGGGCTAAATCTGACGAGTCGGACCTCCGCGGGGAGGTGTGAGTGTTACCTGCACCGAGAGGAGGTGCAAATTGTGTTAATCCACAGCTGGCCTCGATGCTTAATACCACGGAGTTGGATTTGGCTCGGGGCCGTCGTACTGGAGGTACTGGGCATTCAGCTGAGTGGAAAACCTCTTCCACATGCTGGTTGAGGCTCTGCCCCGAGGCTCCGGCCCAGCACGCCGCGGCACATGTGGGTTGAATTGTCAAGGTGTTATCGTGCCCTGGCGAGGCTCCGAGCTCCTCCACCTCTGTCTCTCCAAGGTTTATTATCAGACTAAATACAACAGAGGGTCGCAAAATCCATGCAGACTTTCATTTGCCTCTGCAGCACGGCCCAACCTCTGCTGGCTGTCCATCACGGTCTCAACTCATATATATTTATATTCATTTTTTAGAAATAGAAAAAGAGCAAATTCTGTGGTCCTGACCTCAGTTTAAAGGTTTCCTGCACGAGCTGCGACAAAGGAGCAATAAAACAACACAGTGTGAAAACCAGACAAACAGCAAACCACAGCAGTCGAGGATCAGACCTGCTTTTTTTGTCGGGGCCTCAATTATCTAAATTGAGGGTCTCAGAATAGGGTACAATAGATCTCTGCTTGTGAGGCTAATTTATGATTATGTGGGTTATGCAAATAAAATCACATCAGCTAAAAACAAAATGATTAACTAAGTATAATTCAAATAAAAATGCAGCATTCAACAGAGGAGGTTTTCATGGTTGAGATAAAGATTGTTAATATTACAGTTTCAAACCTTAAGCTTTTTAGTAGTAGTTAATTACATCTGTCTGAGTTATTTCAGATAGTGAAGCTGTTTTGCTGCTCTTCAAATTATGGTCAATACCAATAAACATGAAACATCTTTATTGTTTTATTAAAATTGAGGCACAGTCTTTGAAAACCTCTGTTTGTGTCTGACTTGTAAAGAGCGTCAAAGCAAAGGCAAAGTAGAGCGAACACATCAGTGGCTGTAAATGTCATGTAGCGGCTGAGTGATGGATGTCCAGAGCATTTGATGTGTGGGAGAGATCTGAGCATAACTCACAGTCCTCAGTCACGCCATTTCAGACTCTTATGATTCAATCCATACACACAGGCAGTGGACGCTTGGCTCGCATCTCCCGAGGGGCGGGGATGTTGTGTGGAAGTATTATTTGTGCTCAGTTTTCCCCCTAAATGAGGGAGGTGCGTGTCATGATTTGTGTGAAGGGTTCGTTTCCCCCTGCAGCGAGCTCCAAGCTGCCAAAACTCAAAGAGGATGAACATTAACCTTCACTTAGGTTTTCCATCCCGCGCATTTTCTCTTTCTTGTTTGACTTTTTTGCAGTAAATGTCAGGTTGTTATAGGCGTTGTGTGGAGGCAACACAACCTGACGTCTTCAAATACAACTGCATACTTCAGGCTTGGTTTTCAGGAAAATCTTAGTGGGACGTGACTTAAAATAGGAAATAAAATGTCTTGCTGAAAAACAGGAGTAGAGGCCACGTGATGAAAGAGAATTGATTTTATTTTATTTGCATCTGTCATGAGTTTTTGAGAGCCTGATATGCAACAATGACTCGAATTGTTATTAAAAAAAATGTAATATAACACGAAATGTGATAACTAGTCGATAATGTAACAAAAGTTCTGAGGCTGAAATGTAACAACGTCTTACATTTTGGGTTTTGTTACATTTTTTTATAACACTTCAGGCTCATCACTTTTGTTACATTATCGACCAGTTATTACATTTTGTGTTCTATAAGATTTATTTTGTAACAATTCAGGACATTGTTACATTTCAGGGAGTTGCTACATATGAGGCTCTAACATCCCATGAAGTGCAACATCAAACAAAGATTCAGTTTGTTATCTTTCTGGGAAATTATAAAATTACATTTACCGTATTTTCTGGACTATAAGCCGCTACTTTTTTCCGACACTTTGAACTTAAACACTGGTGTTTCTCATGTATCGGGAGCACGAAGCTCGTTGGGTTTTTACAAGCTAGCAAGCTCCGTGCCGCCGATACATTTAGCGTCGTCACATCAGACCCGGTCAGAGTGGACCACATGAAACTGTTGGAATAAATTCAATAGCGGCTTTTAGACAGGTGCGCTCAGTCTGGAAAATACGGTACTACACGCTACTGTTAGTTTAAAGCATGTCTGTATTGATCATTGTATGTGGCTTATTGGGGACTGAATATTTCAAATGAAATATAAATGACATAAACTGCAGTGATTCTCCATCCAAACCACTTCCAAGTGTGAAATGAATCCAATAAAAATGTTTATGAAATGCAAAATTACAATTAATTAAAAAGTGCTAAGTATTAATGTAACTCTAATGAACCATTAAAGTCAGTCATGCAGTTTGAGCTGTAGAATAACACAATGTAACGCAGCCTTTCTCTTTGTCAACAGTAGGGACACAGCCATCTTGTTTGAATAAACTTTATTGGAACTGTCATGGGACAAAGCTGACGGGAGGCTTCGTGCTTCCATTTATTGTGAGCTCCACATCAGATCAGAGACGACTCAGACCCTGTTTACACTTGGTTTTAAAATGCATCGGTGGGATCACCAGGAAAACACGTGTCTCCAAACCGTCCTGCTGACCACTTGTGTTCAGATGTAACTGCAACGAAGGAGACTAAACGGTCCAGCGCTGATGACACATTTCCTGTCAGGGACACATCAGGACACATTAATGTTCGCACGACAAAAGATATGTGGTCAAATGAGTCCCAGGCGTCTTCCACATGTGGTTTGAGTGATCAGATCTCCGTGGAGGGAATTCACACTTGGATTAAAGATGCGTGTAAGTGGACAGCACTAAATCCAAGTGTGAACAGGGTCTTAGGTTCTGCTGGTGTACAGTGAAATGTGCAGCATGAGGTAACATTGTAGAAGATTTGTGTCCTTCCAGCTTTAAAGGCTTCCTACCTCACTAGCTACCTCACTAGCTACCTCACTAGCAGGCTATGTGTGATAAACCTGTGCACTGTGTGGGTTTTAATTTAATGTCTGGATCAGAGAACCGAAGAAGTTTCCTCCTGAACTAAACGTCCTGTATGAAGAGGACACACACACACACACACACACACACTCACACACGCTGTTACAGTCCGAGTTTAAGGAGGAGCAGAGTATTGACAGCCTGACATCTAATTTGGAAATCTGTGGCGACAGACGGCCATGACAGTTCACAGTACTTTGTGTTGTTGCAGCTGACCCCAGTGTTCAGCTTCACTGTCATCTGTTATTAACAATGAATCGTATCAGGTTTGTCATCTATTGGTAATCTGAATGGAGAAAGTGTGTGTGTGTGTGTGTGTGTGTGTGTGTGTGTGTGTCCATCAAAGCCACAGCTGGTTGTATTGAGCAGCTCTCTGTCTTCACTGCCTTGCTTGATGTACAGCATTAAGTAAATGCATCTTCTCAGGCCTTTTCTGCTTCAGATGCTTCTCTGTGTTACATATGAAGGTAGAATTGGATCCAAATGCAAGACAGACTGCAACTGGTTCCAGCTTAAAACAAGAATTCATGGTGACTGAAGAGGTTTCAGGCAAAATGGCGGAGGGGAGCTGAGCTGAGGGAGTGATGGGGATGTTTGGCTGGGGATTGGTGAGGGAGCCCGGGTTTGAGGAGGTGATGACCGGAGGGGAGGGTTTAGGTTGTAGATGAGGTTGTTTGGATGAGACCAGGAGTGAGCTGAGGAGGACGCAGTAGGTGAGGTGGTGGTCACGTGAGTGGGCGTGGCAGATGAGGAAGCAGGCAAACCCTTACAGAGACAGAGGAGGACAGCGGAGGTCAGGAGACACAGGTGGGATCAGGAAAACACAAGGAGAAAATGTAAAGAGCATCTATTCTGCTTTTGCATGTTTTCTGTTCTAAGTACAGTCGGTGCTGGATCAGATCCTGGATCAGATCCTGGATCCGATCCTGGATCCGATCCTGGATCAGACTCAAACATCTTCACACTGGTTGGAAAAGTTTGAATTTCCAGTCAACAAAGTTACTTTGTTTGTTTACAGTCACCTGTTGGAGAGTCAGGCTCCGCCTGTCTCCCTGATGTCAGCCAATCAGAAGAAGGTGGGCTCTGGAGATGGGACAGTAGATAAATCAGGAGTTTTCTGAAGAGTAATCAATGCAAAACTACTGTAGAGGAGACCGAGACTATAAAACTGAAATGAGCAGAAGAGTTTCTCCTTAAAAATATCAAAGCAAAGAGCCTCCTCAGGGATCCTCACTGCTGTGTGGAAGTAAAGTTGTTGAGTGACCTTTGACCCTAATATTCTCAGTCTGGATCAAATCCAGTACAGACATATCGTCATTAAAAGTGAAAGACCCTAACACAATCTTTCATCTGGATTTTTCAAACAACTTTAACAACACGTCTCAGCAGAAATTTGTTAGTAGTGAAATATCATCCAAAAATATAGATGTCAACCTGCCAGACATCTGATTTGAAAGTATTTAATGAAGACCAGGTCCGGCTGCTACACGTTGGTCTTAGTTTTATTGACAGAAGCAATAAAATATTGGGTGATACATTATTCATATTTAGATTTTATAACCAAGAAATCTCTGGTTCAGATTGAAGTAAAAGTATTTTAGTCAAAAAACTTCTGCTGCTCTTATCTGCAGGGGTTTGTGCTGTTAATGTTCGGTGATAAAAAGTAATAATACAATTTTAAAAAAGGTGAAAAGTAGCTCAACTTGAGTAGTGTGAAGCTAACAGTAACAATGTTGGTATAAATGTTTAGCTTTATCTGCAGCTGTTTGTACTGTAGGTCTCTTTATCTCTGGTGAACGTCCTGTGCTTCCTGTTGGTGTGAACTGACAGACAACACATGAAATCCCTGCTGAAGTGATGTGAATGATTCCTGTGCTGTGGTGTTTGCAGCGTGGCCACAGTGGGGAGAGGCTGATGCCAGCAGCAGTGTCTGTGACTGTGTGTGCTGCTGTCACTCTGTTTTTCCATTTCTTACAAAGATCTCTGCAGAGTAATCGCTGATGTTTTCCAAAAGGAAATAATAATCCATAAAAAAGAAATCCCTTTGAAGTGTAGAGAGGCAAAATCTGGAGATGTCGAATAACCCGCTGAAAATGGTGTGTCCTCATGCCTCGCTGTGTGAACCCTTTTACTGGGGTGAATACTTGCCTCGGGGACATAAAGACGTTATGAAAATAAAAAGACACACACAGAGCACATAAAACTCATGGTGTGCAGCCTTTCTGCTTCATAATCATATGTAATAAATACTCTGGAATGAATCTTTCTGATCATTGGAAATCTAGCGAGCTTTGATTTAAAGCCTCCATGAAATAAGAACAGGATAGCAGTGCTCTCCAGTTTGCCCTCGACTCCTTTCTTCTACATTTTCTTCCCTGCTCATCATCTGAAGACTTTTCATGTGTCCATGTGGCTCATTTTGAAAGCTTCATGTCCAATCAGTTGTTTCTGAAATCTGAATCCACTGTGACATTTGCTCTAATCAGCTCTCTCCATCCCGCTCTTACAAATTATGCAAATAACCGCGCAATAACCAGGCCAATTAGAATCAAACCAAACTTCTTACTCATGCCTGCTGCCTCTTGAAGGACGGAGGAGGACACAATGTGTCTTCTTCATAGAACTGTGTGTTGCTGATTTGTTACTTTTGTCCACATCAGTCTCCTTAGTGCATGGAGACAGGCAGGTAGGCTCACACATGCATCCATAGCAACAAACATACACATCCAAAAATCCACACACTTGCACATCGTGGTTAAGTGGGTTGTTCTGGCCGAGCTCTTTGTTTTTCTCTCTTTGTATTTGCAGCTGCCAGATATTCAGCTCTGATACAAATGTCTCAGATTTTTACTGACTACCTCAGAGAACAAAGTCATCTGGGATTTAACTGGCAACCGCTCCATTTTATTTTTATTTCTAATATAAAGCAAAGATTGTGGAACTGTCCATCATCCGAGGCCTGGTTTGTCTCAGATGTATTGCAGCGTTGGTTTCAGTTATGCGTTAAGTCAGTGGCTCAAAAGTACGCCGTGTGACATAATATGTTAAATCTACATGGAAAAGTGCTCCCATGATGATTTGGAAAACATATACGAGAAACATTTTGGTGAAAATTTGCAAAAATAAGACATACAGTAGGTTGGTGAAGTCAGTGAGAAGCCTTGATGGGCAGATACAAACATGTTTATTTGCTGAAATATGATACTGTTGGTAATTTGAATGCCAATACTGGCTAAAGTTGGATCATGTTTCAACCCATTTATACGGTTTGAATTGTATTAGATTTGTATTTAAATGTTAACTGTATTTAAACTATTGTTAGTACAATTTCATAATCATTTGTGTCACAGTGCTGTGAACATATATGAAAAATCCACTCACACTGCTGCAAGTCATTATCTGATGATGTAAAAATAAATATTGAGATTGTTAATTTGCTCAGAGTAATGTGTTCCTGGTGGAACAGCACAGGACATTAGGACACATTGGAAACACATTATACTGAGTTCATTCAGGAGAAACAAGAAAACATTTGGTTTAAATGTAGCAAAGTGACCAAAGGGATGGAGAATAACATGCTTCATTTAATAGATGCATTTTAGAGATGAAAGAAATGAGTCAAAAACAGTGAACGACACTCGCTGCAGAGGAGGTACGAACAGCAACATGTCAGGAAGAAGGGAGCAGAGCTAAGGTAGCATATAATCTGTAATCTGAGCAACAATTTTATATAAACACTCATCTACGTGTGTGTCTAAAAGACAGAAAGCATCGGCCTTTCTTCTGTCTGATCGTCTTCATCCTGGTCCGTGTCTCCAACAGGCTGCTGTGCATCACTAATCTGTCTCAGGATGGACTCAGCTGATGAAAATCAGATACCTGATTTGTGGCAGCTGCACATAAAGAAAGACCATCAGCCTGTGTAAGAGCCCAATCAATCTGAGGACAACTGGAAAAGTACATTTAACTCAAAGAGCTGAGCTGGGAGTAAATATTTTTACTGGATTTTTCCATTTAATGATATGCAGCAGATGTGGAATGAGGCGGAGGCGAAAGGCACGGGAATCACTTTACTGACTGACTGTGTCAGCGCCAATCTGAAACCAGGGAGAGACCATCGCAGACTTTCAAGTGCATTAAAGGGGTTAAAGGTTGAATATGTTTTACTGGGGCTCTTGTATGTATTGTCCCCAAATAACTGGGTTTTACAACAAAAAGCCTCCAGTTGCTTTAGTCACATGTGGGCCTTTGATTGTATGGTTTGGCACGAGGAACTAAGGATTTGTTCTGCATTACAGACAGTACGCTAAACTCTCATTTTTCTGGTCTGATGAAAACTGGACAAATTGTGGGCTTCTCTCAGGACCGCTTGGCTTAGGAAGTTTGTGCATGACCAAGCATGTGTTTCTGTGTAGGTATACATGTGGCCGTCACTAAAAGTTGTCAGTCACCTCCTCTTTTAATTCCCGGTCTTCTCATGCTAAAGCCACGCCCACCTCGCCACAGGCTTTGGCACTGCCTCTGAAGCCTGTTGGTCTGCTGCTCAACCAAAGCATTGAACCAGGGTGATGGACACAAAAATTTACCAAATGAATGGTGGCGCCACAATAACATTACACATTTTCTGTTTGATTCAACAAAGCATTAAATCCACAAAAATAAGGGATATCAGATAGCAAGTGGAAAGTTTGAGTGCTGGGTATTTTGAGTTTGTGTGGGTGCCCCGCGAAGAATGAAGTGAGACTTTGTGCTGTGCTTGTCTCAGCTCGAGGGCGTTTCATTCAAAAAATCATTAAGTAGCAATTTTAAGAAGTCGTTTAACCCAAAGCAGGAGGTGTAACTTTAAAATCTATAATACAAAACAGCTCTGGTGGGGCTGGGCAGTATCACCAAACAATGATGGACAGTCAATAGAACAGAAGTGAGATGTTTGCAGACAGATGCTGTTTGGTGCATCAGCTTCATCGTCTCTGCACCACAGTCTTCTCACGTGTTTTGTTTTCTAGGTGGTGCAATGCTCATACGTTCATACTGAGATCAACTAATCTGAACAAACAGGTGTTTTTTGTAATCTCCTCTTTCAACATCTGAAACACCAACACCTCTGTGATTTCTTCTCCCCGGGACCTTGTCCTGTCATTTCTGGCAACTACAGTTTTTAGCTGTAGTTTTCAGATTGGGAAGAAAAACAGCATCAGTGTGTGTGTGTGTGTGTGTGTGTGTGTGTGTTTCAGGTGCTGGAATAGACCTTTTACAGACATTACACAGCACAGTCATTAACCTGAACAATTTTAATGTGACTGAGGTAACATGTTTTCCTCTTTGATATTATTTCAACATCTTTTTCTTGAACGGTCAAACTCAGACATTTAAATCCTCTAAGGTGTAAAACCCTGCTGAAATAAAGAGGAATTTTCTTACACTACAATGAGATATAAAGTTCAGATGGTTTGTTATAATTTGCTGTGTAGGGAAAAATCCAAACCAGAAATACAGACTCAGCTCCTAAATACTACAACTCTGTAAAAACCTGAAAGAAAGAGAGTACTTTTTTCGGACTATAAGCCGCTACTTTTTCTGACGCTTTGAACCCTGCAGCTTAAACACCGGTGTGGCTCATGTATCGGTGGCACGAAGCTCGTTAGCTTTTTACAAGCTAGCAAGCTCCGTGCTGCTGATACATACATACATACCCGGTCAGAGTGGACCACATGAAACCGTTCGAATAAATTCAATAGCGGCTTATAGACAGGTGTGCGCAATAGTCTGGAAAATACGGTAAATGAAGGGGGCAAAACAGGCAGACACATTACATGTATGCTACTTTCAGAGTATGATTTAGTTTAGTTTTAACTCCTGCTCTTCTTCAAATATCTGTTACCAAATCCCAGTAAGAGGCAGCACGCTGACCAGTTCAGATCTCAGGTTGTGAAATAGTTTTCGTGGCGAGATAGAAAGTGAGAACAGGATGGCGTTGACAGATTTATATGTTTTTGGAGGATGTTGTAGGCTTCACTCCTCCAGCTCTGCCGTCTACCTGCAGCATGGCCGCTGGTTTCCACCTGCCATTTACAGTGGGACGCCCCCACCTGGCCACCCGGCGTCTTCACTGACAGGTGAGGACAACGATCCTGCAGAGAGCACGGCTTTGCACACGGCATCGGGTTTAACAAGCTGTCACCAGGCTTTAGGGAGCGGAGGATGATGGAGACTTTGAATGTGCGTGTACATGTGTGAGTGTACTCCACTGTACTGTACGCCCAAGCATGTGTACACATGTGTGTGCGTGGGACAGCACAGAAACGGTGAACCTGTTTCCAGTTAAAAGCAGAAGCCCCCACAACAAAGGGCCTGGCCGCGGGAGTCGTAACGAGGAGAATATCATTTTTCTTTGGCCTCTGTGATCTGCCATTCTTACGTTTCACTTTCAAAGCCGTGCTCGCTGGCAGACGTCCTCCGCTCCGCATCTCTGATGGAAAGAAGGAACGCTGCCCTCCACCTCTCCTCACCTCCCTCCTTTTACTCACAGAGAAGTACATGAAAAAAAGTCGCTCGCCATGGCTGATAGAAAAAAAGCATTGATGTGTTGGAGGCCAGATTTCTATGTCAACCTGGATCTGAGGAGATCCTGCAGTAATCCTCTGACAGCCTCTTTAAGACTTGTGGCTTTCTGGTCAAACTCTCTTCAGGAATGTTCCTCTTCCTGTTCACCGAGAAAAATCACAGCACTTCTCATCCTCCAGCAGCAATCACTGCAGAGGGTGAAACTGCTGAGGAGATCACTGTGAGATACTGGGGCGATAACATGTGCTCAGGTTGAATTCAGCCATGACCTGAAATAGCTCCCAAGAGACCGTTCTGGTTAAATAAAGTTTTAAAACCCAACACAAGTCCTGATTGGACAGAGCTAAACTACGCTAAATACTGGCTGAAACAACCAAGTCTGAAACTGTTATTTGCCCTGATGTTCAAATTTTATTCCAAATAATTTCACAGTTAAATTGCTTTGACCAAAATACCAGAGACTATCGTAGTTTGTAGTAGTATCATTTGGTAAATCTTGCATTGTTGCAGCCACAATACTCACTCTATCTTGAAGTGCAGGATTTTTTTATCCTCAAAATCAACTGGAAATTGGCCTTTCTCCACCCCTTACCCACAAAGCTTGTTTCACTCCCTTGAAAACAAGAAAATTCACAAATCATCGCAACTTTACCGCAGTTAAACTTCTAATCAATGCACATGTCAACAAGCAAATCATCCAAACCTGACCCACAGTTTTTGTTGAACCTTTTATTTCCACACAAACACAGAAACCAAAACAGGACGTCTTGTTCTCATAAGGCTTCAGGGTTCCTCTGTGGAGAACCTGTTCCAGCACTGATACACCAACACAGCTCAGAAGAGAGGCTGGTGAAGGTACATATATATTATTGTTGTTATCTAAACTTCCTAAAGATGCATTATTGTCATCTTTACCAATGGATCCAGTGGTACTTTGGAGACGATTGTTCAGCTCTGTGGATAGTTTTGGTACCTTTCAGGTTTTGGGTTTCTGGTCCACATCTTCATCGTTGACTCTGGACACTTCCTGTCTTCATCCTCCTCACTCTGATCAGGTGCTGCTCCAATAAACCCACTGTATTGTTTCCAGCACGTCATGTGACGAATGGCGACGAGCTGATGAAAGTAATGCAACAATTAATGTGGCCAGAAACAAATGGACGATGCTAACGTGATGTCACCTGTTGGTTTGTGATATTTGAACATCGCCTCGTTGGTTGTTTGGAGACAGAGTGACCATATTTGGACATGAAGGGAGGAGTGAGGAGGCGGGTCTGACCCTTGGATCTGAGGATGCTACCCAGCAGGTCAGAGACGTGGTCTGGTCTCACCGGGGAGCAGACCTGTCAATCAAACTAACCACAGCCCTCACTGAGAAGAAGCGTCGACTTTATCTAATGATGTCAGGATGAAAATGTATTGTCTGAATATTTCAGGATTGAAAATCACTATTTTCGAATTGAAGTCAGTTAAAGTTTTTGGAGCCAGCATCTAGTGGTCGTCAGGAGTATTGCAGTTTTTTTTGCACTTGAAACATAGAAACTTGTTTGGCACCAACTGGACGCTAACAGACGTTCATCTAGTTCAAGTTCAGGTTTGCAGGAGATAAATTATGAATTTTATTGCAAACTTTCTTACCACCGTTTTACTTTTAAAGTCACATTTAATTCAAGCAGATGAAGACGTAGGAAGTAAATCTGCAGATTGTGATGGACGTTTTTACTTCTATCTCTCGACTATCAGGCTACTATGGCGTAGTTATACACAGGACTCTGTAGCAGCACTTGTGTGATACATATTGTATGGACCAATAAGTTTTCCTTGAAGTGATGATCATGCCTCTCATGTGTTGAGCAGATCCTGGATTTGGACTCGATGCCTGCGGTGCGGCGAGGGGGGGATATTATTCATTGAGCTGGTATTTATAGGCGGAAGGAAAGCAGCTTTGATATAGCGTCTCTCGAGCGTACTCTCCCGAGATGTACTCATGTCCTCCACCTCTCGCCTCTTCCCGTCTTCATCTCTCTTTATTTCCTATCAAATCATATAGGAGAGCTCTGAGGCTGTGAGCATGTGTGTGTGAGAAGAGAGAAAGATCTAAAAAGTTCTGCTCCATTAAAATGTTAAGAGGCTAAAAAATTCCCATTGAACTGCCTTGTAAAATCCTTATTGGACGTTCAGGAACTCATCCAGTTATTGGACATCAAAGGGATGTACAGTGAATATTTACTCAGAGGGAGTCTCTTTGTCAACTGATGTCACACACACACACACACACACACACTATTTATCTTAATTGTGTGTCGTATGAGCGCTCCCTGCATTACTGTCACGTTCCTCTGGACAGCATTTGGATGTGGAGTCAGCTTTGAAAAGGACTGAACCATGTGTTTCTATTGTTGTTGTTATTGTTGTAACCGCTGAAATCCATCTCACATATGTAGAAACCAGACAAAGGGGCCGACGCTGCCTGTGTGCCAGTTGTTGTCTCAGAGCCGCACAGTCGACTCTACGGGGTTCCTCCTCCTCGCCGGGTCCGACCTCGGAGGCTTTTTAAGGGAAAGTACCGATGCTTTCACGCTGTTTTAACTGCAGATGTAGCCGTCATACAAGTTCCACATTTTACGGGGAGCAAGATATTAACTGTGGCACTGCCCCCAAGAGGAAATGTTTGGAAGTCATGCTCTCCTCCTAGTCATTAAAGTTATTGATATGGACATACATATTTATGATCGACTGAGTTTTTTTGGTGAACAAACTCCAGGCTCCATCCCATCAAGTTATCCCAGCATGTCAAAACCAAACCCCTGACATCATCTAAATGGAATGCACTTATTCCTTACCTGTGCTTTTCCTGCTGTGACGTGTCAGACCATGAAAAAATGTTTAGTCTAATCTTTTGTTTTGGGTTAATGCTGCAGTTCAGGCTGGATTTTACGAGCAAACCTTCTGATGTTTTACCAGATCTTTCTCACATCTCCTCTTTATCCTTTTCTATATCTCAGTTTGAGGTTTTTATAGCAAAGCTCACAAAAGTGTCAGCTGCAGATGGGTTTGTTCCCGCTGTGGTTCTGGTCCCGCTGCAGTGTTTAAGCTGCACAGACACACACCAGCAGCATCACTACATCTGCACGGCAGGTTGGGAATCAAGGCGCTCGAACCTCCGTTTGCCTCCGACGTCTGGTCCCCATGTGTCAGAGATGTACTGGGTGGTGGTAATAAAGTGTGTGTGTGTTTGTGCATGTATGCGTGTGAATAGTATTAATATTCAGTGTTCATGTGACATAAGTGTTGTGTAAATGATGATATGATGCAAGCTGCAATAAAATAAAAAATGCAGGGCTATTGTCATGCAAATTAGGCTAAAGGGAAGTTGTTTTTTTACCTAATATGGTAAAACTAATACTTTCACATATACTCTTTATAGACAGTATACATACTGCATAGCTGGTAAAAGCAAGGATATCCAAAGTTTTTCATTTGACTGGATTTCTTCTTAGATTAATTAATATGAATTATTGTATTAGTGTTTAAAAATTAAATCAGGCAGCATCACTTATAAACACACTTTTCATTTAGACACTTTAAATAAGGTCATTCAGTGTCATAACGTGACATCACCCGCTGCTTTGTGGTATTTGAATGTCGCCATGTTTGGAACAGGAAGTGACCATATTTGGATGTGAAGGGAGGAGTGAGGAGGCGGGTCCTACCCTTGAACCGGAGGACACTGCTCATAAGACTCTCACTCTGTCGATCAAACTAACCACGCCCCTTAGGATTAATACCTACTTAATGATGAGTTTTTTTGGAGCCACCATCTAGTGGCCACTGAGAGTATTGCACTTTTGTTCACTTCTGCAGAGCCTCCTGGTTACTTTACAGTGTATGGGTAAAAAGCACCAATAGTAATAAGTTATAATACAGTGATTGTAAATTAAATGTTTCCAGTTTTCTGACCTCTGCTCAGTTCACTTCTACACAACTCCCCAACAACAGGCTGTAACAGTGAAAGTGAACTTTACTCACTTTACTCAGGATAAAAACACAGGGAGCTGAGAGTTCAAGGAGCAGGTGGAGTCAGACAGATCGAAAACAGAAACTCCTGAAAGCAGTACAGGGAGTACTTATATTTATACCTCAGAGGCTGAGGAGCAGAGAGGAGTCAGAAGCAGAGGGAAGAGGAAGATCAAGTGAAGCAGCGATTAATGAGAAGCAATTAACAGATCACAACTTAATCAGCTGTTAAAGTTGTTTTAAGTTAATTAAAGTTTGCTTACATCACTCAGGAGTGAGGCTGTTTGTAGGAATGATGAAAACAGTATTTATCATTTGTTCATCAGTAGAATAAACTGTAACATCCTGGTATCTGTAGATAGGAAATACAGTCTCATAGCATCATCTCTCTGCAGCGCCGAGGCATCAAATTAACAAGTCTCCGTATAATGCAAACCAGAGGGAGGTCAGTCCCACCTCATTTACACGGCTAAGCAGGATAACCACCGTGAGAATCGTGGCTCCCCCTGTAGGAAAAAAATAACCTCTCCCTGTTTCCCAGTCCTGAGGTTTGGCCGCCTCGGTGAACTGGGGAGAGGTTTTGGAGATTGAAGCTGGC
>OOFC01043016.1:0-12350 GCA_900323345.1 Pseudochromis fuscus
TTATATACAGTCTATGCTGCAATGTGTTTCAGGCAGTTTGTCCAGGTAGAGTTACCGTTGCTCATGCACAAATCAGCAGGAAGTGACCGGCAGCAGAACCGAACAATAAAGAGAGAAGACAGGAAACAGCACGGTTTGGTCATTGTTTTTTTAAACGCTAAACAGCATGTTAGCATGTTAGCATGTTAGCCTCTCGATGGGAAATTTGAAAACAAAAAAGCAAAACTGAACAGTCACCAACAAAGTATTATACACACTCTGCAGGAAGGAGTTTTCTTTTCATCGAAGCCCTTTCAGATTAAAATACCACATTAACAGGAAGCAGACGTTAGTCGGGGATTGACTCGGGCACTGAGAACAATACAGCAATGTACTGATATTAGAAAATGTACTTTTACTTTGTACTTTTGAATACTTAAGTATTTTTAAAGGTAAGTTCTTTAGTACTTTAACTTGAGTAACATTTTGACCAAGTAACTTTTATTTGTAGTTGAGTAAGATTTGACCATGAGTATCAGTACTTTGACTCAAGTACTGAAGTTGAGTACTTTGTCCACCGCTGTTGTTTTCCCCAGTGTCTTGTTTCCATGGTGATCATAACATAAAATCATAATAAATCTAACTGCTTCCATGATTATAATTTCCTTTAACAAAATAAAAATGTTATTGGGTCTGAAAAGTCAGACAAAAGACAACATCACCCAAATAAATATAATATTGTCGTTCTTCCACAGCAGCTCTGGGCTATAAACTACTGGTATACAAAAGAAGAGCAGTTTATACTTGAATATGTTTCACTCTTACTTGTATATAATGAACAGCTCACAGACGACAGCAGCTCCTCCACGGGGCAGAGAAGGTGAATCCTGCTGAGACCAGGAGGCTCATCTACAACCATTATGCTGCACCTGTTTCTCCTCATTACTAACACATAGCCCTGTCAATTCATTAGCAGCTCGTATGTTCACAGACTAATATGGAAAATCTGCATCGGTTACCCAGGTGTACGTGTGTGTATGGACACACATCCACTGTAAAGTGTGTAAACTGCCCCTGCATCATCGCTGCTAATAGTTCATTAGCTGAGGTGGAGCTAATACATGTTTCCAGTTTGTGAAGTGTGTACAAACCCAAAAGTGAACATTAGTGTCTTAAACTTTTCCCTCACCATGCACCATGTGACCGTTCCTCCTGACTGGACTCTGATGCTCATCTATTCATTCAAATAACTAGTCCCTCATCCTGAACCTCCCTCCACATGATAATTAAAAATACTGGAAAAAGCCCTGACAGCAACCTTGGCTGCTTGTTAGCATGCTTCTGATGCTAAACCCCTGGTCTTTTCTCTACTTTCTTAATTTGACTTTGACCAGAAAGGTGGCATTAAGATGGTTGTAGTATCAAGTTTTATTAGTTGAGTAAAACGTGATGATACATACACAGCTCTACATGACTCAGCTCACCTTGGTACTGTTTCCATGACCTCAGATAGCCCCGCCTCCTCCTCAGGTGAACGAGGAAGTAGATAATCTTCAGAATAACTGTTGTGGTGTCACAGGAAGCAGTTTGAAGATGTTTTCAGGAAGTGACTTGCTTCCTCTGAGGTTTTCGCAGATGTGAGGTCCTGGTACGACCTCCATCAGCTGTTCCACCGACCGGCCAATCAGAGCTCAGGGTCCACTGAAGTTTTTAAAGATCATTTTAACGTTGCACTAAACCCTGCTACTGTACTTTAGATCTTTCTACTGTTTTTGCTACACTTGTTATTCTGACTCTCACTGTGTCGACTGCAGGTACAAATATTTGCGCTGCCATGACGTTGGTGATGATTCCGACCAATCACATTTTAGTATCTGCAAGTCCCTGGTACTATAAAAGTGGTACCAGAACCAAACTCAACTGAGTAGAGTGAATCAGATACCATGTGGTGGAAATGTGCCATAAGATCAGGCTGCAGATCTACCCTGGTGGTCATGAAGGTTACTGCAGGTGTTTGGTGCATCTAACAGGAAGTACCCCTCCTCAGGAAGAGATTTTGAAGTCGCACTGAAGCAACATTTTCAGAGGATCTAACTTTAATATTGTGACATATTTCTGGGAAAACCAGAATATTTAGGTGGGACTAAATGTTTGGAGCCGGTTGATTGGACCATTGAAACACATAATAGCGAGGTAACATTAATAGATAATGTTAGGACTGGAGCATCTCTCCACAAAGACACCACTACTTCACAGTTACAGAAGTTAGATGCTCTCAAAATCCAGTACACCAAGCTAGTGTTTTCTTATAGTTAGCCGAAGATCCACAGTTTGTTCTGTGTGATGTATGGCTGTAAATTGCACTTCCTGTAGGCGATCATACGTAATCAACCTGAGTTACACAGGCGACAAAATAGATGCTCAGGTGGGAATGAAAGAAGCATCTTTTATTTTGAGGAAAATGTGTTTTTTATTCATCTAATATCACAAAAGCAATAAAAACCCAGAACCTAACAACCAGGTCCATGAGGTAGGTCAACACAACTGAACTGTACTCAACCAGCAGCTCAACCAAATGAAACAAAATGAGAACAAATACACAACAAACTCAACTCAACTCCTCCTCCACGATGGCAGCATATAGTATGGGCTGATGGGCGGGGCCACAGGATTTAACAACAGGAAATGACCTCACGACAAACAGGGTAACTCACAAAGAAACAATAATTAATAGACCAGAAATATTATGTTTGAAAATGTGCGCAAAAAAAATGCAAGTGAAATGTTTGGGGTGTGGTAAATAAAAAGAAGTTTGCTTAAAGTGATGGAGCTGCTGTACAACATCCCGGTTCCTGGCTGTGGCTGTCACACATCAACATAATTGTTCTGCTCTGATTTTCAGGTGAAATAGTTTCATAAATCTGCCTCTTTGTGACTCTCTTCAGTGTCACTTTCACTTAGCTGAAACAAGTTTTTACTGCAATTATATTGACACGGTACGTCTTTGTTGAAAGAAAAGTAGAAAGCCCGAAATGAAACACTTGGTCTCCCCCACTGCTTTTCACAATAATAGCGTGCTAGCAAACAGCCACAACTACTCCCAGCAGGTACAACCCCGCTGCTCAGAGCGGTCTTAGCATCTCCAACCCGGCAATTAAACTGTGCGCTAAATTGTTACTGCCCACGGTAACGCTCTGCACGTTTTTTTTTAAAATAAAAGACGCTCAACTTCAAACATCAAAAGTTTTATTTTAACAAGTTTTCCTTGGAAGTAAGAAAAACATACAAAAAAATCCATAATGACTGACACAGTGTCTTTTCTCTCCTTCTAGCTTTTGTTGAACAAGAGTAAACCAAGTGTTAAACAAACCAAACGAGGCCATAATTAGATCTGTTAAGCAGCGGTACAATAACACTGAGGTGGAGAAAAATCCCATGGGAGCGATCGACCGCCCATCAGGTCCTCCAGTCACCACGCTCACCGTCAGCTCTGCTAACTGGTAACAATGGATTTAGTCCTTTTATTTAAAGCTTCGTTCCTGTCATGTTTCCCATTGTTGTGACTTTCACTCACTCCCCAGCAGCTTCAAAACACATGGTGTGTTTTTATTTTCATTTGCTTCCTGCATTAAAGAGTTTGACATGATTCCTGATTACATACATAAACCTGATCAGTCCTAATAATTACAGGGTTTTCTCTGTCTCAGTGTGATGAAGTGTGTGGGTGCCTGCAGCCAGGGGTGGTGGTTATTAGGGTTTTATAGCCACTGTAACTCATCCACAATTGGGTCAAGAAAAAAGGAAACACTTAACTCACCCAGAATTTGCATATTAAAATATTTCTTGAGTTTCCTGTTAATAATGTGAAGGAGCCACAGTATCTAGTGGTGTTGTATTTTAATACTGTTTCACTACAAGAAGGTCAGTTTTATGGATTTCAGGAGGAACAATAGTCTTTGGATTGATCTAACATCAACGAGAAGCAAAGGTAAAGAAAAGCACATTAAGGGCCTGTGTCCACAGGGAGGGTTTCTTTGTGCTGGAAGTGCCCACACCTTCATTTTCATCAGTTGATGGTTGCTAGGTTACAAAAACTGCATTTTAGCCATGAACTGTATATAGACTGCATGAAGCTAACATGACATCACCCGCTGATTTGTGGACTCGCATTTTGAAACCAAGTCCAAGTCAGACTGTGGAAAACAGGGGAATAAATGAAACATAGTTTGTCTTAAAATACTTCACAATAAAAGCCCTTTTAAACAGTTTTTATTGTTCACAGACTGTACGAAGCTAACATGATGTCACTCATTGTTTTGCAGACTTCCGTTGTGAAACCAGGAGTTTGGTATTTGAATGTGGCCATGTTGGTTTTTTGGAGCAGGAAGTGACCATATTTGGATATGAAGGGAGGAGTGAGGAGGCGGGTCTAACCTTTGAACCCCAGGACACTGTCCAATGTATAAGAGACAGTTCACCAGTGAAACCTCCAAACTGCCTGTAAATCATTGGAGAGCAGAGCTGTCAATCAAACTAATCACACGCTTAAATCTTCTTCTCTCAGACTAATATCAAATTCAGATGGACCACCTGTCAATCAGAGTAGCCCCGCCCCTAACTCCTCCCACCAGATCTCTGAGAAGAAGAGTTCACTTTATCTGATGACATCAGAATGACTTGTGGAGAAATGTATTGATGAATATTTCAAGATTGAAGATGAGGATTTTTAAATTGAACACAGTTGGAGCAGCACCTAGTGGCTGATGGTGGTATTACACTTTTTTGCATTTTCTACAATGGTTTCAGTTTGAGTCCTGATTGCATCATCTATTTTTATATACGATCTTTTCAATTTGCAATATATTCAAATCACCACAAATCATTAGCTGTGCAGCCTGATCCCACGTTACAAGATGTGATGCATGGATTTCCACGTTTCTGTCCAACCACTCAGAATCCACAGAAGTGCTGCTCTTATTAGGAGCGATGTGAAAAGACAGTGACAGATTAAAACAACTGCTGCTGCTTGAATCACACAGACAGAGTCATTCTGCTGCTGCTATGTGTTAAACAGCAGCCGAGTCCAAATGTTTGTGTCTGAGACCAAATCCAAGAAGTGAGACTTGTGGCCTTAGGGCTCGGCTCGAGACAGAAACCAGACTTGATACAGCCTTTAAAAATAATGATATTTTTTCGCAGTATGTTGACAGGCCACAGTGGCAGAGCAACAAAAATAAAATATACTGTGGATGTTTACATTGGCCGGACAACAACAAATGGATTTTATTTTTTCTGGAAAGGAAAAATCGCCCGACACAAGGATGTTATGATTATTTTCCCTCTTATTGTTGGGTTGTTTGTTTGCTTGGCCTCACTTGGTTGTATCTGTAAATAGAGACAGAAACGACCAGAAGCGGATTCAGTGGACTGCTCTCATGAAAGCCTTGAGCAAATTGCTATCTGCTGCTCCGGTGAAGCTGCTCATTTTCTGAGAGACCGGCCGCCTCGAGATTTAAACATCTACATTTAGTTCCTGTTTACCTTGCAAACTATTTCCTGAGGATGTTATCATCATCAAGAAGTTAGTTTGACTTTCACTTTACTTTATTTTGCTTGTCACAGACATAAAAATGCAGCTGAACATAACACACGACCATTATGTATCCGAGTACTGCAGCTGCTGTGAGCCAATCAGATCAGTCTGAGGACACAGTTCTTTAAAGCATCAATGTTTGAACCAAGCAGCAGGTCTGAGTGCACCAAATACATGCTTTGCTAAACCAGTAGCATGTGACGACCGTAATGACATGAAGGTTCTCAGGTCTACAAGTGTATCCAAGATGGCAGCTGTTGATTTCCCATTAATCATGGACAATATACAAAAAAAACCCCAAAAACCGAATGTTAGCAACATTTCTTCAAACTAGCTAACATGCTAATTGTTTATAGTCACCAGCATTAACCCTGGGGGGACACTGGGTTTTGTCTCCTCCCTCCACCAATGACTTGAAACCATAGTTGGCAACACTCCGATGTTTGGTAGAGGGCAACTGATTGACAGGTCAAACCCCACAAATCTGACATCACCGCTGTGACCCTGTTTACATTAGCCAGGTAGCATTAGCTTCAGTTAACCAGAAGCACCATGTTAGCAGTCTTTAAATGAGGCACAGTAACATAGTGAAGCAGGAGGAGTCGATCATTTGAACCATGGCCACTAAAGGCAGGACTGTCCAGAGTCCAGAGGAGGCACTGATGGTACCGGGTCTGAACCTGCTGAACCCCGAGGGACATCAGTGACCCCCAAGCATCACAGTCCAAGAGGGTGATTATGGTGATGTTGGTCCCAAATGTTTTCTAGAAAAAATACTCGACTTGTGAATGATTTGGGTCACCAGGAACTGAAGCAGATGTTCTGTCATGAGTTCCTGTATTTCCCACCATCAAAGTTCATTCACAGAGCACTTTACAACAACATGAGGAACCAAAGAGATCTCCATCATCAGCATAACAACAAACAAAACGGTACAACTGGGCGACTACAAACAACAAGTTAGTGATTACGATGTGTTGGTTTGAAACATGAGGTTTCATTTGGTAATTATTTGGAATGCTGATCATTAGCGAGGTGGTTGTTAAATGTCTCCAACATTATTTCGACACCATGGCCCAATCCTAATTCACCCCTTCACCTCAGTCTTACCCGTCCAGTTTGCAGGCTCCCGATTAATGATGAGTCGAAGGGGTCGGCATCAACTCCTACTACTTGCAACTCGATTTTAAGGGGCAGGATCGAGGGGTAACAATCAGAATTGGGATTGGACCCATGAGTTATCAAGGGCCACGGTGTTCCCTAGTAACTAATCACCTTAATGTTCAACTGAAATTGGCACCAGAGTTAATAACACAGTGTGCTATGAATAAAGTGTTGCTTCACTGAGGTCTTTTATATGTGATTATTGTTGAAAACTCGTGGATATCAATGAAAGTCAAAACCAAAGTTACTAAAAGAAGAAAGTTGGAAGAACCTGTATTTACCCTGTAATACTATAATTATTGTTTTTTTGTCATCATAACCTTTTTATTCTTCATAATCTTCACTGATGCTCAGATTCAAAGCTGCTGTCAGCTGGATTCAAGCAGCAGCAGCATCGTTACGATCCGACTCTTCCAAGGACTTCTTGACAAAAACTGATATGAGGCCACACTTTGTCTGCCGCCACTGAAATAAAAAGCCTTTATTTTTCTGTGGGAGACATACTGACTCTGTCCTTGTTATCTCTGCCGGATCACTCCTATCGTGAAGAATTACAGAGACAAAGATAAGAGTTTTAAGAGGTTTTCTTTCTTATTTTAAGGGGGTGAGATGGATATCTGATGTCTTTAAAGTGCGATCGGCTGCAGTACATCAGTCGGGACGGAAATCAGTTGTTTGTTTTCATTCTGTATTCTGCACAGTGAGCTCTGCCAGCAGGAGCTTTGCTATCTGTCGGCTAAATCTCCGTCCAACAGGAGCGTCGCTGGATTTAAGCTTTTTACTATGCTCTACAACAGTGGCTTCCACTGGTGAAAATATTTGTCTATTTTCAAAGGTCAAAAACTAACTTTGCCTTCTACCCTTGCCTGGGATTTTTACAGCTTTTCTGTGGATGAGCTGTAAAACCCAAACAACTGCAAGTTTCCTGAAGCTGGTGTTTACCTGCTCGGCACTGACAGCAGTGGCTCTCAGGGACGCTGACTTCCTGTCCTGAACCCAGGACTCAGGAGCACCACAAACATATGCAGATGGTTAATAGTCATACATATTGAAAGGTCAGATTTTGGGGGATTTTCAGACTTTCCAGAATCATCCAAACTGGTCCAGAATATTTCAGCAACTCCTGCAATGACTGACGTGAATTGATGATATTTATTTAGATAATTCTGACTTTTCCCGTTGTGCCACCATGAGGTTGACATTTTGCTATTTGGATAAATCCACATTTCTACATGACGTGTATCATAACTGTGGCAGGGAGCACGTGGTGTTTAGCCAAAGTTTAGTTTCTCTGATCATATGGGAATGACATTCACATCAAACTCATGTGCACATCGTAACAGATCAGCTTTAACCCATTTAAACCCACCAGCAACTATAGATGTCGAAGTCTATGTCTAAATTCTAAATATTACTCATACAGTTTTCTTAAATTATATGATAGTAGACAACTTAGAAAAAACTACATTTGCAAGTGCTTCCTGTCACATGACGTCATCCACTTCATGCTCCTTCCTCCTGAGAACATGGCGGCAGCTCCTAGAAAGAGGTCATTTTCTTTAAATTAAGATGTTTTCAACCCCAACATGTGTATATGTATTTAATTATACAAGTCTGTTGAATAACCAAAAAAATAATTTTGTACCTGTGATGAATAGTTTTTTTGTTTATGGGCAAATTTGTGGCAAAGTGGCAACTATAGCTGCCGGTGGGCAGATAGCTTCTAACTAACATGGGAAAACACTGTTTGCAAATATTGCTCATGAATTACTTCTTTTAAATTGTAGAGTGATGGACAATGGCTCATTTTAATTCTCTTAGATTACCTTTTGTAACTATATAAGGACATAGGTGTTGAAAAGTCACATGTCCTTAGATTCTGACACACATCTTGCTAGCTGCTAACATAATCGATCCTCCTCTGCTAGTATTACGATCCCTGAAGGTGTGCTGTGGTGTCAGGCACCAAGATGGTATCTGCAGATCCTTTAAGTCCTGGACGTTGTGAAGCGAGGCCTCCATGGATCTGACCGGTTTGTCCCACAGATGCTGGATTTGAGACCTAGATGCTAGATTGAGATCTGAGGACTGTGGAGGCGACACTTTGAACTTGTTGTCAAGTTCCTCAGACCAGTCCTGAAAGAAGACACTGTCATCAGAAAGCCCTGCTGCTATGAAGGGGTGGACTGGTCTGTAACAACGTTTAGGAAGCTGCTACATATCAAAACCACAGCAATGTGAATGGACCTAGGCTTTCCCAGCAAAACATTGTCAGCTCCCCTTCTTCCCATAGATCATCCTGCTGCCATCTCTCCCCAGGTAAACAATGGACATGTACTCAGCCATCTACAGGATGTGTAAGAAATGTCCTGATTTTCCACATTCGGTCGGTACTGACCAGGAACACCCCACAACAAATTTGATTTGTAGACGCTCGTCAAGCCATCGTCATTCAAGTCAGACCACTACATCTGTTGTGGAGTAGCATTTAAAGGCTTTAATGAGTTCTTGTTTCAGAAGTCATGCTTCAAACATGAACAACAGAGGCAGCACTGGGGACAGTTTTATCAGCTGGCTCCCAAACTGGTGCATTGGCACACTGATGATTAAATCAAAGACTTCCCTCATCTGTAAACGGAGCTGTGTGCTGGATACTGCTGCATTATTAACTATAGAAGTTAGCATTGTTTAAGAAACAGTCTAAAAATGCTGTAAGTCAGAGGTGAACACAACAGTTGTCGCATTGATTGCTCCTTGAAACATGAAGCCCCACACTGAGCGAGTTCATGTTGCGATGCAGCGTTTCAGTCTGCAACAGTTCAGCATCACTTTACTGGCTGCTTGTTGTTAAAAAAGGAAACCACAGTGGCGCTGAGAGAGCCAGGGGCATTTCTTGCATTACAGTACGACAACAACAACAACCTGTTATTATGCAGGCAGCTCATTCCACAACAATGGCTCTGCAGACTGCTGGCAAGGCTCAAGTTTAAAGTCAATAAAGGAAGTGCTTCTGTCTGCAAACTTTGTTGTACTTATGTTAGAGATCCAATACTGCAACACAATAAAATCTGTCAGTAAATCAGGAAGAAAACTCAGAGGATTCAAATTCAGTCCACAGGGAACTTTACAAGCATAAAAATATCCTCAGAAAATGTTTTGACCTTACAGTGCACACTTCTACGTTTTACTTTGAAATCACACTTTTGTCATCGATCAGTATTAAAACCATTAATTTGTAGAAGCCTCTACAGCTTCAGGTCTTCTTGGCTGAGTCTCTGCAGGCTGTGCACACTGGGATTTATCCAGTTTATTCCAGTTTTCCCAGCTCTGCAGACTGGATGGAAAACATTTGTGAGCTGCCATCTGCAAGTCTCTCCACAGATGGTGAAGGTGCAGACTTTCTTTGGGTTCATTCATCCTTACCTCAGTTCTAACCAGTGTATTAGTCCCTCCCACATCATGATGCTGCCACCACCATGCTTTACATCACTGGAGAGATGTAAAGACCAGCAACTAGATGGTGGCTCCAAAAAACTGACTTCAATTCAAAAATGATCATTTTCCTTGGGTTGAAGGGTCAAACCCACCTCCTCGCTGCTCCCTTCATGTCCAAATATGGTCATTTCTGGCTCCAAAGAGTTTACAAGTGAGGTCACGTTAGCTTCATCCAGTCTGTATACAGTCTGTTTTAGTAGTCAAATGGGAAAATGAGTCTGTAATGTTTTTGCTACTACAAGCATCCTTGTGATTTCATCCCCTGGTAACAACATGTATTAATGCAGCTTTAGTTTTAATCAGACGTGTCGTCCTATTTTTCCTTGAAATCGTAAACAAAAGTAATTTGCTCATGTTTGAAATCTCCACAACCAAATTTCTTGAGATTTTAATTTAATTTCCTATTATCATTATTTTCTTTGCAGCTGAATCAGATGAGAAAAGATGGACCACAGTTGTCTCTATACATACATATTTATAACTCTGGTATTTGGTTTGTGAGAGAGTGTTTGCTAATTAGGTGACAGTGTAATAAGAAATCATTTTCTCCTTCCTTTCTGTCTGTATATATTAAAATATATTACACAAACAGAAATACACTTATGTGATGCAATGGGTAAAGGCAAGAGGTTTTAAAAAAGAGACTTTCAGCACAATGCCAACAGTTCTCTTATTCATAGTGACACCAGTAATTTACAGTATGACCGTTTTAACACGGGTATTTGAATGTGCCATATAAAACGACAAAATAAAAATCATAACAGCCATTTTCATTCTTGGCAACTCATTTTAGCCGCACAAATAAGCTGCAGTAAAAGTGGTGTAAGTGAAAATGAGCCTTTAGTCCCGTCTTCCATTAAAGCCTCCAACCAATAAATTTGCAGATGTTTTTATGACAGGCTTTAGACGGAGCCCGCGGGGCTCGGAGATATTAGTTCGACCACTTGTATTTGTCGCATGCTTTAAAATGCACAGAATGCCACTTGACAGCCAATCTGTTACTCATTGTCACCGGAGCAGCACTGTGGCATAATTGATTAGACTCTCTGCCTCTCTGCTTTAACATTCATAATGCACTGGCTGAGGTGTTTCATGCAAAGGGACAGTGTGTTTGTTTGTGGGGCTGCACTTGGCTTTACAGAGGAAACTGGCAGCACGAGGGCTTCAGGAGATGTTGTGGATAAAGCAGGGAGCACATCTAAGGACTGTCAAGCAGACTGTGAATAAGAGGACTGACCGGGTCCGGTTGGACCAAGGTTCGAGTTCGTATCACATCGTATCACTTGTTGTCATATTGTATCGTATCGCATCTCATCATGTCTTGTCTTGTCATACTGCACTGTATTGTATCGTATCGCATCGTACCGTGTGTTGTCATATTGTATTGCATTGTATTGTATCGCACCTTATCGTATCGCATTGTATCATGTCCTATCCTGTCATATTGTATCGTATCATATCGTATCGCATCATATCATGTTTTGTCTTGTCATATTGTATTGTATCGTATCGCATTGTATCATGTTTTGTCTTGTCGTATCGCATCGCATCGTATCGTGTCTTGTCTTGTCATATTGTATCGTATCATATCGTATCGTATTGTATCATGTTTTGTCTTGTCATATTGTATCGTATCGTATCGTATCGTATCATGTCTTGTCTTGTCATATTGTATCGTATCATATCGTATCGTATTGTATCATGTCTTGTCATATTGTATTGTATCGTATCGCATTGTATCATGTCTTGTCTTGTCATATTGTATCGTATCATATCGTATCGTATCGTATCATGTTTTGTCTTGTCATATTGTATCGTATCATATCGTATCGTATTGTATCATGTTTTGTCTTGTCATATTGTATTGTATCATATCGTATCGTATCGTATCATGTTTTGTCTTGTCATATTGTATCGTATCATATCGTATCGCATTGTATCATGTCTTGTCTTGTCATATTGTATCGTATCGTATCATGTTTTGTCTTGTCATATTGTATCGTATCGTATCGCATCGTATCGTGTCTTGTCTTGTCATATTGTGTCGTATCATATCGTATCGTATTGTATCATGTTTTGTCTTGTCATATTGTATTGTATCGTATCGCATTGTATCATG
>OOFC01043017.1:0-22936 GCA_900323345.1 Pseudochromis fuscus
TGGGGCGGAGGAGGGAAGAGGGGAAGACAGGCAGGTGGAGTGTGATGGAGAGGGAATAAATGGAGAAGAGAAATAATTAGCATCAGAGTGTAAGTGAGAGAAGATGTGGATTCCCCCGGAGAGGAGATGCAGGACAGCAGCAGCATGCTGTGCAGGCACCAGCCCAGAGTCCAGCCTCTCTGAGCTGCATTCATTCATCCTGCTGAGGCAGTAAGCTCCACTCATCTCTGAGCAATTCGTCTTCTTGACAAGTAGGACCAAGCTAAATCAGTCCTCAGAGACGGAGCGGACAGAGCCGACAGAAGTTCCAGTTTACATTTGGCAAACAGTTCACCAACATGCAGCATTCTGTCACATAATGAAAAGTAAAGTAGCAGCAGGAGGACTGGGTATTATTAAAGGGACCCCGTGGAGTCAACAGACAAACCTTATGTTTATTTTTAGCAGATCAATGAAGTCGATTTGATTTTAAACCCAGCGTCCACGTTTACAGAGTTTACTCTTCACCGCCTCCTGCTGATCACTGTGGATTTTGTCACCAGTGCACAACAGAAACAAAACAGCTCCATAGCACCACCAGACATTACAAAGTCCACAGGGAACCTTTAATTAGCTCTCTAAATTGTTATTTTCTCTATGTTATTCAAAGGAGAAAAATAGTAAGCAGACTGTTCAAGTTGAAGCTCTGAAAGTGACATTTTTCTACTACTCGTACACTGTAATCAGCTGTTGAAGACAAACACGACCGACTGGTTGGAGTCCAGTTCACCTCGTGTCACAAGCAGAAAGCAACGCAGCAGAAAAGCAAGAAAAACTGCAAACACTGTTTGAAGCAAAATCACCAGTGGTTACTGAGATAGGCAAATCCATAAAATATAACGATAGTACACTATTATAATAGAGTAAAATAAACAAGGTTAGTAACAGGATCAAGACAAATCTGCTGCACTACTATAAACAAAATGGGAAACTCAAACCAAAACCCTTGTATAAGTCACTATGTTTTATGCAACACATGTAGAGACTGGACCCTGAAGTGTGTGAGGGTGGATAAACAGACAGCAGGACTCCTCCTGAACAAAGATGACTGCATCATGCTCAAAAATCACACTGTTGTTTGAAACAGCTCCACCTGATGGTCTCCTTTAAGCCCTGATTAACCAGCCACAGCTCTCCGTCCTCATTCAGCTTATGGAAGTCTGGAGCAGCCGATCTGACCGACACACAACACAAAGGAACATGAACAACAAACAGAAAGGTGAGGGATGGTGAGACATGGACGACTTTATCTGAGGTGTATGTGTGCATGGGAAAAACCACTGTGCTATAAACTGAAACTGTCCGATCTGTTGTATAAATACACTAAACATCACTGAGGAGAAACACCTGGAGATGCTTCCACTTGTTTGGTTCATGTGGTTCTCATGTTATTCATATGTACTGAGCTGTATTTTAAACTATGCATGTTCCTGCCTTTACTGAGACCTACTGACTGAAAAAATGTTGGGTTGTTTTTACCCAGAACTGGCTCAATATTGGACTGACTACATGCTGGGTTAATTTAAGCCTGAAAGATGGATCGTTTTACTTTACATTTCATACTTTTTCTCCACTATTTTATTGTTTTTAGTCAGCATTTAGTGCTTCTTATTTAATATTCTTGTATGTTTAGCCAGAAGTTTGTGTTTTTTACCAATATTATATTATTTGTACCCAATATTTTGTGGTTTTCAGCCCAATATTGTATTATTTTAGGCAGCAGTTTGTAGTTTTAACGAAAATGTTTTAACCCAATGCAAGGTAAAAACATCTAATCACAGGGTAAAACAGCTCATCTTCCTGGGTTGGATTAACCCAACATGTAGTCAGTCCAATACTGACCCAGTTCTGGGTTAAAACATCTTTTAATGTGCAGTGTGTGAACAAAAAATGTCAAATGCAACAAAGGAAGCAGCTTGAAAGAAACACAGGGATAAATGCAGTGATGCAAAGTACAACTTGTGCAGAAGTTTTAGCTCTTTTTGGTCTAATTGTTGATTGTAACCTGATGCATGTACAGCACCAAGTGTAGAGTATGTGTAAGTGTTTAAATACTATTTAATATGATAGCACATGTGACCAATGTTTTCAGGCCAGCAAGATGAACAGATAAAAACTGATTAAATACCTGAAATCAAAGGTAAGATTGCTTGTATTTACAGTTCATCAGTGTGTCGACAACACAGACTGTAAGTAGAGTCAAGCTAATGTGATGTCCCCCGTCGGTTTGTGGACTCTTGTTTTGAAGCCAGCAGTTTGGTATTTGAACGTGACCATGTTGGTTGTTTGGAGCCAGAAGTGACCATATTTGGATATGGAGCGAGGAGTGAGGAGGCGGGTCTGACCCTTGAACCCAACAGTTTTGTCCAATGTGTATGAGACTGGAGTTCAGGGCTGCTCTCATTGGAGACCAGACGTGTCAATCAAACTAACCCCGCTACACAATTTTCCACCAGATCACTTCATGATTGGAAAGGAAGATTTTTTTAAGTTATATGGAGTCAGAGTTTTTTGGAGCCAGCCTCTAGTGGCCGTCAGGAGCACTGCACTTCCACATTGGCCTCAGTGTTGAGTCTCGGTTGCTTTGTCCATTTCTATAAACAGTCTGTGGTCAACACACACTTCCTGAAAGTGTTCTGTGCATCTCTGCTTTGACATGAAGAAAACATATTCAAAAACACAAGTGGGTCACTTCATGCAGCATCTCATGCAAACTCATTCAATGAAGCTGAGACAGGAGATCTTCTACTACTGCATCTAAACTACAGTCAGTGTGAGTCACTTTGTGAATGAAAGTTAAACTAAAAGCCAAGGTTGTATCTGATAGAGCTCAGATGATTTCATGCTTTTATATTAGCAGCAGTCAGACTATGATCCTCCACAAAGACCAGAGCTGTTTTAAACCTCTGAAAACATCCTGTATCTTTGTTTTAAATGAATACTTCAAGTTGCCTTCAGTCAAAGACACTCTGCTCCTATTCATGCTCAACAATTCAAACCCGTGCAGACCTTCAAATCCTTTAACTGCTCTTAAAAGCCACATAAACATCCTTGATGTAGTAAATCCTGGGAAACACAGCACACCTCTGTACTGTCAGACATAAACTGAACATAGAGCTGTTACGGTATTGGTCATGCTGTTAGCGCAGAACACGCCACTCAAGCTTTCACGACAGCGTGAAATCAGCTTCAGTAACATCAGTCAGTGGTGACTTCTCCTCCGAGCCTGTTCAGCGACAGCGTGGCCATGCGTGCTCTGCACCATGATGCATGGGCCACGTGCCCTCAGGTTACCTCAGCCTACTCAGGAGATCGCTGACATCCAGCGGATGACGCATGAACCTGGGAGATCTGACAGGACAACAGGTGTTCATACACACATATACACACACTGCTCACACACACAATTTACAATGAAACTAGAGGTGGACAACATGTTAAATTAGACAAACAAAGGCTGATGGAGTTGGGGACTGGAGGAAACACAGAGATGAGGGGGAAAACTGGCTGCAGCATCGTACCTGTTGGTGTCTTTGAGGCCTACGTAAGCTTGCTTGAGTTCATCAGCGTCCTTCAGCTTGGACACGTCGTCAGCGTACACCGACGGCTCCGTCATGGTCTCCTGGAAACAAGTGGAGAGAGGGAGGAGGAGATATTGGCAGAAGTTATGATGAGGACAGAAACAGAGTAACAGCACATTCACAGAGCGAGCGATCAAACTGCTACAGCTGTATCAGAAATCTTATTATCACTAATGTAAGCTGTTGATTCCCTGCCAGCACCAGTGGAGCTGCAGGCTCTGACTGTCCCCGCCAGCCGGCCAGGAAGAGCCTCAGGCTGAAGCTGTCACACAACAGAACCAGTGACATCTACCTATAGACATTTAAAGATGAGCTGATCAAAGCTCTGACAGCTGCTGACAGCTTGACGTGAAAACAAGAATTATTTTCTTCAACATCTGAAACTGTGCAGTCACTTCCAATAATACACATCACTGAAAAGCTTCAACATGCAGCGAGCTTTCATTTTGTGGAAACATCCATCTTTGGGGTGTTGCAGGCTGTATTTACACAGATGGATGCACACAAGTTGCTGTGAAATGAGCTCACAGCAGAAAGCTCAGTGACACTAGGTGACACGAGGAGTTCATGAAGGCATCCACTGAGACAAAGGACGAGACAGATGAGGACATGAGACTACGTCCTAGCAAAGACAGGGTCTGCTTGTAAAGCCTAATAGATGGAGAATGCTAATCATATGTTTCCTCAGTGGTTTCAAGTCATAGCTGCAAGATTTAGAGGCCAATTATTTGTTTTCAGACTGTCACATATCACTCATCTCTTTGGTGAGGTGGAGTTTTCATTATTTACAGAGTACACGTTAGTTTACTAAGTAAGCGCTGCACTTGTTTCAGAATCCACCAGCATCATTCTCCTGCTATGAAAGATAAAACTAGTTCTTCTGGATCAGATTTTCTTGCCTGAGGACATCTGATGCACAGGACAGGCCGTGAAACAAAAGTGTCAAACACTCATGCATGATGCAACTTTTTAACTGTACCTTCTCATCCTGTGGGGGAAGCATGAATGAAGGAGAGAGGGTGGAGACAGGACAGTTAGACACAGTGCTGGGACAGTGAAAGCATCAGCAACAAGCACAATAAACGATGATCTGACACAAGAATGAGTTTACCCCGAAACGTGCAACTAATATTAAACACATATCAGTAAAAAGATGTTTTGAATTCATCTGTCGAACGAATGAATGTTACTCAGAAGATTTTAGAGGTTTCATGAATGCAGCAAAATCTGAGATTAGGTTTCTTTAGATAAACATTAAAACATGTTTTCCTTTGTTACTTTTTCAGGACAGTTTGCTAACAAACAGACAGAGGAGCAGACAATTGTGTAAACACATAAATGTAAGAAGGTGGATGAAAGCAAGCAGGGGACCATCCACCTACATCTCACCCCACAGTTCATGCAAGACATCAGCGACACCATGTGACCACAGAGCCTAAACGTTACTGTCAGATAGTTACATGCTGCACACCAAACACTCCAGGGTTTCCTCAGTTTGGATCTTTACCTTGTGGTGCATGGCCTCCTTCTGGCTGACCAGCTGGGAGCGCAGGATCAGCACCTCCTCCTTGCGGACCTCCAGCTCCTCACAGGAGGCGTTGAGCTGGTCGAGCAGCACCTTGTAAGCTGGCGATCCTGGAGCGCCGGCTCCTGCAGCCGTGTTACCCAGCAGGCTTTTCCTCATCTCTGCCAGGTCGTGTTTCAGCTTCTTGTTCTCCGACTCCAGCTCCTGACGCTGAGAGGCCAAAGGGTTGGAGTGTCAGAGGGTCACAACAGGCACGTGAGGTTTTCTGAAACTGTGCCGTGAGTTTATTGTTGTAAAATGAGTGATGCTGCGGAGTTGCTGACAGCTGCTTACCTTCAGCGACTCGTACTCCAGCTCTGCTCCACGAGCCTTTTTAAACTCTGCATCATCCTGAAAAACAAAGCAGAACACGGCACCGTTTAACACACAGCCTGATTTAATTACATCACTGTAATTACAGTAATCAAATAAACCAGTATATTGTGGTTTCAGAAAGCTTTTCATTAGGCACTGACCTTTCCTTACAGCATGTTTACAATCATTTCCCACTAGCTGGGTTATATGATTTGTGAATAAAGTGATGTATTTGAGTGGCAGTACCCTGGCTCTAGCCCGCTGGAACTGCTCCTCTTTGTTTTCCAGTTCGTTGCGCAGCGACTGCTTTTCTTGCTCGAGCTCCGTGAGACGTTTCTGCAGCTTGAGAGTAAGTGAAGTGTCTATTCCTCGGGTCACGTCCTGCATGATAAAGTAGGATGAAGTATTAGAATGAAGCATACAAAGAAATATAAAAGCAGTGCTGATATGAAAAATCCTTAATGTGATGATTAGGATACAACTTCTACTGCTGTTAGTTTCATTTCAACTGTGTGTGGATTTTTCCTCCTCTTTGTCGAATGTGTGTCTCTTACTTCGCGGGCGCGGGAACCTTCTTCCAATTCGGCGTACTCTGAGTTGTAGGTGTACTCTGATTCGTTGCTGCTGTGGGTGGAGTCTGTTCTCCTGTGACCAGGCTTGGAGACGTTCTACAGATGAAAATGAAGAAAGTTTAATTTAAAGAACCAGCAGCTCCAGTCCTCAGTGATACCCTTGAACAGTGATAACTCCTGTGGGCATTAAAGGTCGTTTTAAATCAAGGACTACATGCAGATTAAGCGCTTTTGTTGTCTCATAAAAAGCTGAGTGAAGCAGAACCATAAGTTGAAGCTTCGTTCCTCACCGAAGAAACCATCTCCTCCTTCAGGTCGTCGTATTTCTCCTCCAGGCGAAGGTGTTCGGTCAGGAGATTCTGGTAGCGAGAACGCTCCTCGTTCAGATCGGTCTCCAGCTGCTGAGTCTCCTGGGCTATCGCACGAGCCATTTTCTCTGATGGGACAAAACATGGAGGCGATTGATTTAAGACACCTTTAAATGTTTCTGCATGAGTAACGATGCTGTGGGAACTGGTGTGGATGTGTACCTGTCATCTGCTGACTCTGTTCCTGAATCGACCGGTTCAAGTCGTCCTTCTCCGTCTTCAGCAGCCCGTTCTGATCCTTCAGCTCCGAGACCATCTAGACACACATCAACAGTTATCGTTACATCACATCTTTGTGTTAGGCTGGCGACCGTCGGCATGATGTTTTGTACGGCTACCGTCTAACACATTCATGTAACTCTGCTGGTCTGTACTCCAGTGGTGGTGAAAATAAAAAATGTTCAAGTCCTGCTACACAATCTTACAGCCTGCAGGGGTAATGTAAGGCCAGACAACAACACAAAAAACAAACTAGTTCACACACAGCAGCTACCTCACTGTCACACTACTCTGCTGTGCTCACCTGCCCCGGGGCACCACTGCCCTCTCAGACCACCATTTGCCCTTTTTTCCCTGGTTCGCTGTGGCTCCTAAATTAGGGAAAAACGATTTTCCTCTGATGCCAATATTTGTATTGATGTAATCTTGTTACAGAAATACTTTTTTATTCCAGGTAACTATTGGAGACTCTACTCATCCGGGGCCAATTCTACTGACATCTGTTTTAAGACAAAAGGATATTTAACAGCTACAGGCTACAACAAAGGGAGGCAGAGAAAAGAGGCCGCTTGTTTAAATTCAGCGAGGGCTTTCAAATTAATTAACACAAAGAAGACAAAGGAGGGGACATGTGACCCGACTATGTCCACAGGGAGATATGAGGATCCTGGGCAGGTGCAGAGGTCCACCCTGTTTTACCTTCTCCATTTCGTCCCTGTACTTCTGTGCCCAGTCCTCGATGGTCTTCTTCTCCTGTTGCGTGGTGCTCAGCTCCTTCTTCAGCCTCTCCAGCTCCTCCAGCAGGGATGACACCTGGTTGCCTTTGTTCTTGGCGTCCTCCTCCACCCCGCGCAGCCGGTTCAGCTCGCCTCGCATGCGATCTGTCTCTGCAGTGTAGGAGCTCTCCAGGCCAGAAAGCTTCTCGTTGACTGACCGGTTTTCTTTGGTCTGGAGATGCAGGAGGGACGATAACACAGAAAAAAACACATTATTAACTATTAAATAAAAGAAAAAAAAAGTCACAAAACATGTGGATAAAAGACCAACATTTCACCTGCTCGTCGATCTTCCTCTGCAGCTGCATGATCTTGTTCTCCATGCCTTTGTTGAGCTTCTTGAAGTGCTCCACTGAACGAGCCTCGATCTTCAGCTTCTTCAGCTCGCGCTTGGCTCTCATCCTGCGGATGCAGCACTGCAGGTACACGATGGCCTCAAGGCAGCGTTTGTACCAGCACCGGGCCAACCAGCCACGAACACGCTTCTGGATGATGACAGCCTTGTGCTCCCGTACCAACTGCAGACAGGGAGACGGATCAAACCAAATGTGATTACAAGGATTTTAGGCGAAACAAACATGAAGACTGTCCACGGGCTTCACCAAAAACATGAGAGTGGAAAATGATTGTTTTCTGTTTTATTTTCTATCTTACCCCCTGATACTTCTGTCGGGCCATGTAGGCTCTGAGGATGGTCTGCATGGCCAGAGCAGCGGCCTGCTTCTGCCTGTAGCGTTTCCTCGCCACGCACATCCTCTGGTACTTCTGGATGATGGTGGCCGCCTGAGTGCGGCGCATGAACTTGGCCAGGCTGAGGAGAAGTGTGAGAGGGTGAGTCGTGATTTCAACATCTCTTGCATCAAAAAGCGCTTTGAATGAAACAGTGCTCAGGACAAATACCTGCATCCTGCACTGTCTTAAAGAATTAACATGTCATGTGACTGCTGTGACATCATGAGGGACATGTGACTCACCAGCGGGCCTGGTATCCTCTGGTGAACCTCTGGATGGTGATGGCAGCGCTGCGCTTGCGGAGATACTTCTTGCGTGCCAACCAGCAGCGGATGGTTTTCTGGATGCGGATACAAGCAGCACGCAGCTTGTCTGCCCTCAGCTTCTCCAAGTACGCCACCTGACCGGCTCTGAAGAAGATCTTAGTCTTACCAAACTGATACTTATCCTGGTCCTGAAGGATGAAAGGAGAAGAGATCAGGGGTGAGACAACGAAAAGGAAATCTGTAAAATCCATTCAAGATGTAAAAGACACAGGAAACACAAACAATCTGTTACTGTGACCTGTACTAATTTCTCCAGGACATTCCTGCAGGTTAACTTCTTGTCAGGAAGCACGTCCTTCTGCTTCATCAGCACTCGGTACCGGCTGAAGAACTCCTGGTACGTCCATCTGACAAACACACAATTAGGAAACTTCGAACATCTGAACATTTTGTTTCTAATCATTTTATGTTAGATTAATTAAAACCTAATGTATGTTCAAAATGAGAAGTTCTAACTCACATGCTGATGTATAATATATGAAACGTCAATACAACTCTCCTTTTAAATTTCATAATATTCCAATAATTCTAGAGGAAACCATTAAAAAAGCTGGACTGTGTTAAACTCCAGTCTCCTCTGATCACTTTTCAAATTTAAATGATTACAGATAATTAAGGCTTCTAGTTGAATAAATTCAGACATAATGAATGTACAGCAGCCTCTATTGTCAGGGCCGACTCTTATTTGTCTTCATCATCATCCTCCTCCTCCTGGATGCATCAGTACCTGGATGGGAAGCCTGCAGCAGAGATGCGGATGGTTTCGAGGACGCCGCAGGCTCTGAGCTGCTGCACTGCGCGTTTGGGATCAAACCTGAAAACAACAAGGAACCACAGTCAATATGGCCGCCATGAATCCTGAACTTAGATGGTGATGAAGCTCGAGCACGGCACACAATTTTTAACCTGTGGCACCTATTTGAAATAGCGATTGAGTGTTATCGGTGATATGAAAGACCAAAGGCCAAAATAGAAAAAATGATTTAAAAAAATTCAGATGATGGCGTCAAATAATAACTGAGCTGAGGCTACAATTTAGCAAATAACATAAAAAAGACTCACGAGAAGGCCAGCTTGAAGTCATTGGGTTTGATGCAACGCACGTAGTGTGGAGTGGTCGCATTCAACGTCTCCATCAGCATTTGTAGAGAGTTACGGAACTAGGAGAGAGGACCACCACCACTGTCATCATCATCATCATCATCATCATTATGTAAACTAAATGCATGTTTAAAGATCAGATCTAGGCAACACACACACCACATTATAATCAATATTCAAACTATTTAGCAGCGATGTTAATCTTTACAGAGGATTAAGTTACAGTTAATACTTTACAGCTCGATATTTACCCAAATAATTTCCTCTCTGAGGTTTAATCAGTGAATATCTACAGTAAATATTTAGACGTGTGATGGCTGAGCTGATCACCTGACAGCCGACGGTCTTCTTGTGCTCCTTGCTTTTTGAGTCCCGGCTCTTGTCGGGTTTGATGCTGAGCCGGGTTCGGCCTCCGGTGCCGGGCGCCTGACCGGTGGGACTGGTCGCCTTCTCCTCGTCCTGGAACAGCTCCACCAGCAGGTTGAACTGGGAACAGGAGCCGAGTCAGTCACAAACCAGAACAACTGATGTCGGAGTCAACACACCGCAGGCGATACTGATTTACTGAGGGACAGATTCATCCTGGATACACTGGTAAATTAAGCTACACATGACTTAAAACGTGTCTCCTTATAGCCATGCGTTTGTATTGTTCTTACTGCGCAGTGCATACAGGCTTACAGAGCAGGATGGCAGCTGTGTACCGATGACTTTCTTTATGAATTTATAAATTCTAGTAATCAAATACAGACTAATGAGAGTTAATTAATCTCAAATTAGAGTGGATTATGTAGACGAGTGAGTAGATGTCACTTGATCTGCTGATTAGCGTTTGTTAAACTCATTCACAGTCAGAGATTTGTTACAATGTCATGAAAAGTAAGAGACAAGTTATGTTTTTGTCATATATGGAGTGGCCATATATGTACGCATGGCGTTGTGCCGCCATGGGGTTATGACAGGAACACACACACTCGCACACACACATCAGTCATGTTCCATATAACACTGAGGTTATATGAGGAGGATGCTGTGTTATGTGCGCAGCCTCAGGTCCTCCTGCTGTGCGTAGAGCGGTGCCATGCTGCTTCTCTAACCAGCGTCATTAAGCAGGACAGCCACAGCCACAAAGGCCTCACGTGCTGCTCGCTCTCAGCATCGCTGCTTTGAAAGATAAAAATACCATCCTTCCTTTGTCCCTTAGTTTTATGTCCCATCCCCTTTTCTCCTCCCAGCGTGCCTTCAGTGCTCCCCATGCAGCAAACACACACACACACAACCTCAATCTCCTCAGTGCTGTTAAGAGTGTAATAACTCAGAGAGAGACAGCAAAGACAAAGAAAGGAGGATAAATGAAGAGCTACAGGTGGACCAGCGTTGTAAGAACGCTTGTGTTTTACCTTCTGCTGGCAGGGAAGGTTGTCATGATGAGGACACAACCAAACATACATGGACAACACATGGAGACACAGTGACAAAGAAACACAATGACATTAACAGGGAACCCAGAGATGTCAAGTTCAAAGTCATTATCACCCCCACCCCCCACACCCCCCATCCCAAACTAAAACCCACAGCGAGGATTGAAAAAAAAACAAAACAAAACCAGGCAGACTCATGAAGCTGAAGTGGATGGATGGAAACAGGATTTTATTTTACTGACTTCCAAGCCTGCGTGAGGTATAAAACATACCTGCGGTTGGAAGATTCAATCACATTCATGAGTTGCAGTGCATCATGGGAAACCACAGTATCAAGCACTAAAGTATCTGATTAATTAGATCTGCAATCGGCATGAATGTAAAACTCCTGTATGTCCTGATGTGGAGTACTAACATCCTTTAAAAAAACCCTGGAATATTTAATAGTATGGATCTGTATTAATAATATCACTATACTGTACTCACCACTAGTGGTAGCATCAATATCTTAACTGATTACATTAAGTCATATATAATTCTAACGCAAACTAAGTTAAATTTAAACAAACCCTAGCAGAATGAGTAATTATAGTTTGCATCATTTTGTATTTTTTCTTAATGGTGTAACTTTCCTCACAGCTGGAGAGAAGATGATACATTTTAATAAAGAATATATTTGGTATTTTTTCTGTTGAGTGGGTTACAGGCACATACAGCAGCTACAGTGCCAGATTAATATATTAACACAACACACACAAATATATTCTTCAGAGAACAGGATTCATATCTGATTCATATTAAATAAATGTGATCTACAATGGTGAAACGGGGTATGGACACACACACACACACTTAAAAATGGGGGATAAGCTTAACAGAGAGCTACAAAGAAACTTGATTGGACTAAATCTTATTAAGGGGTCGTTACCATTTAAACCCAGTTGTTCTAGAGTCATGTCCATTAGTGTGTTTGATGTGTGTGTGCGTATGTTTGTGTGTGTGTGTGTGTTAAGAAGTCTTGTTAGAGGTTAGAGCAGAAAATATTTATTTATCAACTCTTACCCAATTCTGCTCTTGCTGAGGTCTATAAAAGAGCAGTCGAAGGTCACTGTGAGGATTTTGGACAAAACACTTCGTGTGTGTGTGTGTGTGTGCGTGTGTGTGTGTGTGTGTTCAGCCAAAACAGCAGTAAGGATTTAAAGGCTTAGGGCTCCTTTTGACCCAACTGGGCTTTACACACTGATCCTGAACCAAGACCAAAACACACACAGACACACACACACACGTGATGCAAACTCAGACGTGATCCAACTAATTTAGACTTAATAGCACGTGTGAGCATATGTGTATGTGTGTGTAGAGAGACTGGATCTCTCCAAAGGGTTTTCAGACCCAACACATACAATATCATATAAAAAGACAGTATCTTTAAATAGCTGTAAAGTCCTTAACTGGAAAACTGGCATCTTGTTTTTGTTTATTTCTATTACGTGTGAAGAGTGTCAAATAGGATAAGGAGACATTGTTGCTATAATTATGTAACAATGCATTTGTTTCTGCTGTTCATCACACACATACTGTTTCTAAAAGCTAATAACCCAACTGAATGTGAGGTGTGTGTTAACCTTTTCCTGTTATGTGTAAATACACCCAGCACGGCCGTGACCATTAATCCTCCAGACTGAGAATTTGTTATCACTGCTGGCGTCATCATCATCCACATGAAGCGCCAGTGGAGGGCGCTGCTTCCCTGATCCTTCAGCTGGCAGGTCGGGCCAAATAGGAGCAGCCTGTTTTTCCCACCCAGAGACCAGGTGCCTGAACTCTGCAGGAGCTGCAGGCCCCTTGATGTTTACCTCAGTGGACGCTTCACAGTAGTTAAAAGTCCAGTGTGTTTAAATGGCTCACAGGACACTGCTTCAGTCTGACTGACTGTAAACACTACACTGCAGGTGTGTGTTGGAGTGCCTCACCTTGCTGGCTTTCAGCACATTGATCTGTTCTTCATTGACCGTGTCCTTGTTCTTCTCCAGGAAACCTTCACACTGGTATTCTACCTGTTCAAGAACAACAGAGCACAGCTTGTGGATATTTCACAATAACTTTGTTTTTTTTTCCAGCAGTATTGAGCAGACTAACTAATAAAAACACATATTTAAACATTAGTTTCATGTCTTAGCTATGAGGGTCTGCAGGGGAGCAACTCATCCATCCAGCATCCATCACTGCAAAAGCTTGATCAGGTTTGTTTCCAAGGTATCTCGTTATAATATCAGGGAACCTCATGGGAAAGCCTGCTTCAGTCCTTGACCTATTTATCTGTGACCTTACAGTGAGCTTCTAAAAACAGACATGAAAAATAACACTACATCACAAAGCCCCTCATCGCAGCACATAAAATCTATTACACAAGTGGATTACACCTGTACCTACACAGACACAAATGTGTGCGCTAAACCCTTCACTGCAAAAGTGCCTATTTATGTGAGAACAGTGATAACAATAGAAAAAGTCACCCGTCCTCCAGCTATCCTAAAAATATCTCACACGCACTGCAGCAGACACTGCAGCCGGTCTGTTCGCAAATGTTGTTTAAACCTTCAGACTGAAACATGCCGTGATTTCACCAAAGAGAACAAAACTTCAACGATAGAAACAAGGAAATTAGTGATAAACTGACTTAAGGCTTGACCTTATGTAAACACAGAACAGACATAACGTCAGTCAGACCCACCTTGTCAGCGAAATGTTGGATGATGAAGGCCCGGTTGGACATACGTGGCTTCTCGAAGAGGGAGCAGGTCTTCAGGTGGGTGTTGTATAGTTTCTGAGCCCATGAATCATCTGAACCTTTGGGCATCTGGTAGAGAAAAGACACAGTGGAAACAATCAGGAAAAAACAGAATAAAACCAAAAAGTGTGTGTTCTCATGAATACAATGTTTGTGAACAATGTTTCTTCACACTGTGTCCATGTACAGACAAATACTCTGTCCTGTAATCATGTCAGTGATGTGGCCCACCTCAAATGTCAACAGCCTATAAAATGACCTTGCAGTGGTTACGATAACTTTGCACTGAGGTATGAAAGTGTGTAGATGGTGCAGATATGAGCACTAGAAGCTGGTGTGTTTAGTCTGACAGGCACCACAGCAGCACCTGAAACTATAATGAATAAAACCTCACGCCTGGATCTCATTCAGTTTCACTGTGAAGCAGAAGAAAAGACCAGCCTGTGGTCATGGTTTCACACTGAGCTTCATTTCCTGCAGGTGAACCCTGACGTGAACTATATGTGTAGATGACTGTGGTTGAAAGCAACGACACGAGGACTGTCACACACTGCAAAGACAAATTTGCATGTGAACACAAACACCTGCATGTAGCACGGACATTACTTTTCTTTTTGTTAGCTTGTGTAACAATGTAGTCTTGTTAAAAGATAATTAGAAAACTCATTACCTCCCCCAAGGAGTGAGGTCATGTCTTTATCTGTGTGGTTTGTTACAAACATTACAGGAAAACTACAGAACTGATCTTGATGAAGGTTTTTTAGGAGATAAGGTATTAGCCAAGGAACAAACTATCAATGTTGGGCATCAAAGATTAGATCCTGTCAGAAACAAAAATCCCTATTACCGTATTTTCCGGACTATTGAGCGCACCTGTGTCTATAAGCCGCTATTGAATTTATTCAAACAGTTTCATGTGGTCCACTCTGACCGGGTCTGATGTGAAGATGCTAATCAGCGGCACAGAGCTTGCTAGCTTGTAAAAAGCTAACGAGCTTCGTGCCGCCGATACATGAGAAACACCGATGTTTAAGTTCAAAGCGTCGGAAAAAAGTAGCGGCTTATAGTCCGGAAAATACGGTACTTAGAATTGGCAAGTGTTTTAACAAAGAAGGAAGAAGGAAGAAGAACAAGAAGAAGGAAGAAAAGGAGGAAGAAGAAGAAGAAATAAGAAGAAAGAAGGAAGAAGGAAGAGGAAAAGAAGAAGGAAGAAGAAAAGAAGAAAGACAAAAGAAGGAAGAAGAAGAAGAAGAAGAAGAAGATGAAGAAGAAGATAGGTACAAACTGAAAACTGTGAAATTGGGTAAAATCCATAACTTTGTCACATCTTAATGACATTTTTTTGAATATCTACAAGCAGGTTGATAATATCGACAATTTGGTAGAGATCAAACATGGATTAATCCTTGGCAGTTGTCTGTGCGTTTTTTAGTTTTTGTCTTTCAAACTAAAGATGTATTATTAAATGTGTGTGTGTTTTGTCAGTGCTCTTCAACCACAGTAACTGACTGTAAATATTCAACCTTGCACTCTTCATCCAGCAGGTCCAGGATGCCCATCTTGGCCTCTATGAGGTTGATGCAGGGCTGATTGTCATAGAAATCAATCAGAGTCCAGGGGATCTGCTCCTTCATGTACTCCTCCTGCTCCAACTTGAACACGTGCTGTGTACACACACACAGAGTTGGGCATTTATTATAAATACTCTCATCCTGCTAATTAAACTGCACATACCTGTAGTGAAACAGGTGCTCACCATGTTGAACTGCTGCTGGAGTTTCTCGTTGGCGTAGTTGATGCAGAACTGCTCAAAGCTGTTGATTTCAAACGTCTCGAACCTTGTGAGGAAGAAGAGTGGAGTTAACCAGCTGCAGAACATCTTCTGATTGACTGCCGTGCATGAATGTGATTAACAGACTCAGACAGATCTGATGCTGAAAAGCTCAGATTGATTAGTTCCTCCCCTCTGAAACTAATTCCACGCTGCTGCACAGACGTACCCGTAGATGTCGAGGACTCCGATGAAGGAGTGCTGTTTAACATTGGTGATCAGAGCCTTGTTGACGTGCTCTACAATCCAGTTGAAGAGCTTGGCATAGATATGTTTGGACAGAGCGTCACGGGCGTTGGTGGCTTGCAGACGGGAGACGGTCTTGACATATGTTTCTGTGGCTGTCTTCAGCTTTCTGTGGCACAGCCACTGAGCCATATCCTGGTAGGTCACGCCCACCAGCTCGCAGAACGCCGTCAGATGGCGATTGTTGGGCTACGGAGAGAGAGAGAGAAGAACATTTAAATTCACTCCTCAGCAGAAACCAAAATTTGAGTAACTGGGCAGTTGAGCTGAGGAAATTCCTTCTGATCACATGGTGTTAATCACAAAACGTGGTGCACTGTTCTCCCTTCCTGTTCCCACTGCAGTATAAACATTATCCTCACAGGAATAACGCTGCTGTCTGAATCTCTGTCCTTTATCTCCACGTTTCCCAGGTGAAGAATAGCAGCCAAAACCTGGAACAATCCCATCTGATTGGACTCATTAATACCTGCAGAGGACAAAGACACAAACAAACACACACTCAGGTTATTAATGAGAACACGTCTACATCCTGTCCTTTGTTTGTGAGAGCTCCACAGTTACATCCACCAAGTGCAGATACTTTACACATCTGTTACAAACCACATCCAGCAGAGGAGATCTCACTGAGTCACTGCTTGTACAAAGAACTTGTGTGTGTGTGTGTGTGTGTTACCCAGCAATGTGAAGGCATGGCGAGTGGTGCAAAGCTCCTTTGTGTCATCCACGCCGTCGATAACGGGGCTGCGGCCCTGCCTGGTGTACAAGAAGTCATTTGCACTGCCTGAAAGGAACGACAGTGAGGGTTAGTGCTTTTTAAAAAGATGCATCAGGTGCAGTTTTACACTGACACTTCAGATTGTGATATCAAAACATCCTCCAAATAGCTAGGAGGTGAATATTGTTTATTATATATTTTAATGGCTACAGAAGGAGTGTAAGTCTGGTCTGCGCAGCCGACAGTAAGTCAGAGTTGTTCCCATGGAGGGATGGACTCCGACAGGGCTGCTCTTTGTCATTGAGGTGCAGCTGGGTGGTGGAGGGGGGAAAGTTTGGTAGTGAGAGGAACTCGTCTCTGCTTGTTGTGTGGTCGATGTGGTCGTCTCGGCTTCATCGAGGAGCGACCTCCAACTCTTGCTGGGGTCGGTCATAGCTGAGTGTGAAGCGACTGGGATGAGAATCAGCACCTCCAAGTGCGAGGCCATGGTTCTCAGCTGGAAAAGGGTGGATTGTCCACTCCAGGTCAGGGAGGACGTCCTATCTCAGGGGAGCAGTTTAAGTATCAAGGGATCTTGTTCACAAGTGAGGGTAGAACTGATGCAGGAGATGGACAGGCAGACTGGGGCAGCGTCTGCAGTGATTCGAATCCCGAACCAGCCCGCCATGATACAGAGGGAGTTAAGCTGGAAGGCGAAGCTCTCCATTTACTGGTTTATCTACATTCTGACGCTCACCTCTGCTCATGAGCTTTGAGTAATAGCCAAATAAACAAGATTCAAGCAGCGAAAATGAGCTTCCTCCTCAGCCTTGAGATAAGGATGGGAGTGAGGAACTTGGACATCTGAGAAGGATTCAGAGTTTCAGAGTAGAACTGCTGCTCCTCCACGATGAGAGGTGCCACATGACTGGATCATCTAGTGGGCATGTTTAACCAGGAGGAGACCTTGGGGTCGACCCAGGACACGATGGAGAGATTATATCTCTGGGTGTCCTGGGAACGCCTGGGGAATCCCCTGGAAGATCTGTTGGATGGGGATGGGGAGAGGAGAGGGCTGTCTGGGCTTCAATGCTGAGGCTGCTGCCGCCGCAACCCGGACAAGTCTGAAGATGACGAGTAAGATGTGTTGCACTCGTTTACTTAAACTTTCATGCCAATACAGTTTGACTAATTTCATTGATTAATATTGTTATCCGTGACGAGCAACAAAAGCTGAATCATTCTCAGACAGCGCTGAGGTAAACCTTGCAAGTAACCATAGCAACAACCGGATTTGTTATGCCTGCACTGAAACGTCAAGAAACTAAAAAAAAAAAAACGCCACCATGATGGTGAAAAGTCAAATGTCTGGCTTTTTAAGTGATCATAGATTTAAATTTGTTACAAGGTTTCCCAGCATTAAACTATTACACCCTGCAGCTGATTTACTGTAATCTATTTTAGAAATCTTCTTCATCTGTGTATTTGCTCATCAGACACCAGGCAACACACTCGGTGCTCTCAGTGAAATCAAGAACACTTTTGTGTAAGAATGATGTTATCCCAACTTTTACACAATCCGGCTCTTTATACACATTTAACACCGAATTAGGGCATGGCCTGTTGCCTGGCAACAAGAGGCACTGACATGACTGTGACAAGCACACCATTAACTGAGCCAGGAAGTCCGCAGGAGAGGAAAAGACAGCAGCTGTGTGACTGTGTGTGTGTGCATGAAAGAGAGAGTGCCAACTGAGTGGCTGTAAGTGACGGTGCCAGCAGTGTGTGTGTGTGTGTGTGTGTGTGTGTGTGTGTGTGCCCATGACTGGAGTGAGCAGGTGCAGGCCCACAGTGGGAGTGCTCTATATGGGAGCCAGAGTCAGTGTCAGTACTGAGATCCTACAGCAGGAACATTGTCTGAAGCATCTGAACTGATATAAATCTGATACGTGGCAGCACATTCAGGATCTGGATCTTCTGCAGTTGATGTTGCAGGAGTCAGCAGATGAAATACCACTTTGGCAGAGTCAGCAGTCGTTTCACTGCAACCAAAATATTACTGCTATTATCTGTACTGCAGTTCATTTAAGTTATTTATATTCTAGTTGATTGTGATTCTCACCACTCCTTGATGAGTATGTTTCTTTTGCACTGATTTTTTTTTTTTGTAAATTGTTTTGTTTTTTTAATGTACAAACTTCTCTCATTTCATCACATAGTTAAAGTGTTTTTCTCCGAGTGTTGTTGTGTCCCGACAGGCACACTCACTGTACATAATTCATACAGCAGGTCTGCACTGCTAGTGAATTACATTTGCACCTAAAATTAAAATGCAAATGGGTAAATGGAACAAAATCTCTGTGCATTCACTGCTGTGTTTGGAAAACTTTACTGTCAAATCCAATCCAACCCTTTGTTGTAAGAACAGAAGTTCAGCCAGTGATTGCTTCAGATGTGAATGTGCAGTCAGTACAGAGATGATGGGGAACTGTGTGTTTCTGTGGGTGGGGGGTGTAGGGAGGGACACATGCATGGTACTTACCCAGCTTCAGATTCTTGTACTCGGGGAGATGAGCCGATGCACAGAGCTGATAGAAGATATGATAATTCCTCTCCTCATCAGCCTGGAAGAAACAATGAAGATTATATAAAGTGAGAAAAAGGCCAACAACACAGAGGGTAGGCACAAAACAACCCACACCTACGATTAATTCACACATGCATGAAGTCAACATGTATTCAACCCTGATTTACAACTGCTTTCAAGCTACATTCATTAAAAAAAACATGAACTGCTTGTGCACTGTTGTACTCCACCTGCTTTACAATCAGACAGTTTGACAGCTTAACATATGGAAGCTGCGCTGTGCGGCAGCTGGCAACTTAGTGCCTTGCTGAAGGGCATGACGACAGATGTTACAGAGTAAAATGCGAATGCTTCATGTTTATTTCAACATACAGGGAATCAAAGACAATATGTGAGCCACCTGTACTCTGCCCATTAGAGAGGAATCATAGATCACAGTGTAGAAATGTTCATACATGAAACAACTGGAGCTGCAGATTGAATGATTGATGTGTGCGAATGATTGATGTGTGTGAATGATTGATGTGTGTGAAGACAAATAAGCTGCATGAAAAAAAGGAAAAAAAACGTGTCAGCTTTGTGCCGTCAAGCCGGAAACTGAATGTTCACAAATCTTCTACCTGTGCTCGACATTACAGTGACTACACCCAAGCTTAGAATGCAAACACACACACACCCCCAGACACACACACACACCCCTATAAATGGGTTAGTAGAGTGAAGCATGTAAAAAATGTGAGAAGAAAGGTAATCGCACTTTGCTGCCAACATCCTCATTCCTTAAGTGTCATTGACAGCTGCGTGTGTGCGTGTGTGTTTGTGTGTGTGTGTGTGTGTGTGAGAGTGTGTGCGTGCACAGAGGGAATGTCAAAAATAAGTAAATGAGTAGGAGTAATGACCAAGACAAGTTAGTGTGTAAAGATAAATGCTTGATAAATATCTAATATGAGCAGGAAAATGACTGAAACTAAAGCATCAGTCATGAGTGTGAGTCCTGAGGCTGGAAAGATCTTGAAGAGACAACGAGGAGGAAGAGAAAAAGCTTTGTGCTGTAACGCCGTGTGACAGATGGCTTGTTAAAGGCTGGATTTTCTTTGTTTCCTCCTACTTGTCTTTGTGAAGGAGGAAATTATTGCTGCATTCTTCTTCTGCACCAGGATGTCAGGTCCAGTCTGACAGTTAATGTGTGTTACTACTGGGGAAATATTCATGTGTGTGTGTATAGAGGCGACTGCACGTCACAGGGTGAACACTACTGTTAAATATAGGATCCTTGTTCAAGGCTTTACCACGACAATTACTACACTGAGTAAATAGGCTGTTGACTGTCTTCCAGTCAGTGAGAATGAGGGTTGAACTTGTAATCACAGTTTCTCAGTTTTTGCGTCGTGGACGTCCAAAATCTTTGTTGTAATGCTGAAAATCCAGCAGGAATCTGTTCCTGGATAAATATGTGTTTGGTTGTAATGGATGAAATCAGGCAGTAAGCTATAACTGATGAATTCAGGCTGCAGTAAACGCATTCTGATGCCAGTGAACTAATCTGTATTGTATGTAGATATAACAGTGTTGACAGGCTGTGAGAACACACAGCAAAAACACCTCCGATAACAAGGAAACAAGCTAAACTAGACAAGGTTGTGACACACAGACACCTTTCAGGAAATCCTCCTCTGCTGTAAACGCACAAGAAAAAGTGTGTGAAGTGTAACTTGAAAGATTTGTGTGTATTCATGATCACGTGTACATACAAGCTCAAGGACACTTCAGCAGGAGAGCTCAGATGATACGGCAGAACAGCACAACAACCGTAACTCTGAGTCGATAAACTCCACAAACTCTACCTGATCGACTAAAACTGAACGTAGGGTGAGGAGCTTTGGGTGTGTACTTATCTGTGATGCCTGGGATACAATTTAATATCTTCACAAAAAAAATAAACCACGTGTGTGTGTGTGTGTGTGTGTGTTCATGCGAGCCTGAATGAGTATTTGTGCTCTCACCTGAAACACCACTCGTGATTTCTCCAGCAAATATGTTCTCATGTTGGCACCGATGATACGGTAGCGGTTGTCGAAGCCGATCTCGATGTACTTGCCGAAGCGGCTGCTGTTGTCGTTTCTGGTGGTCTTTGCATTTCCAATGGCCTGGGTAACAGAGGAGAGACATGACATGTTCAAAATCTGGACAGGCTGAATGGTAACCTTCTCATTTAGAGGTCAGTATGATTCAGATCTATGGCACACACAAAGCATATTTCCAGGTCACAGGAGAGTGAATTTTTACTGTGGCTATGGAGCAAACACAGTAAAAATGATTTCAGAGCTGATGAGGCTTTTAAACAATGTTTATACACAGACTTGTTCCAATTTGGGAAATACATTCACTAGCATATTGGAAATATTAATGCCACTCTAATGTATTTGTGGGTAAATATCACAGACTGTGATACTCAGAGTGTAATACTCCCTATGGCCACTAGAGGCTGTCTCCAAAAAACTCTGGCTCCAATTCATAAATGGTCTTTTCAATCATAAACCACTCAGTCCATACATTAGATAAAGTCATTTCTTGTCATCGGTGACCTGGAGGTTCATCAAAAAATCATTTTATCATGAAGATAATATTCTTTAAAAAGAGGAAGATTTAGGGGCGGGGTTTGTTTATTAACATGTCTGGTCTCCAATGAGTCGCATATACATTAGACAGTGTCCCTGGGTTCAGGGCTTAGACCCGCTTCCTCGTTCCTGCCTTTATATCCAAATATGGTCACTTCTGGCTCCAAAAAACCAACATGGCAATGTTCAAATCCCAAACTCCTAGCTTTAGCATGTCCACAAACCAGTGGGTGACATCACGTTAGCTTTGTCCATTCAATACACAATCTATAGTAAATATCAAGTCAATACAAACAGTTGGTTAGCTTAGCTTGCTGCTCTTTGTATCGCTAGGAGGTCCAATAACAGTGCATACTTTCTAAAACCACCATGTTTTCCACACAAGCTTTCTGGATGCAGACGTAACTGTTTCTAGTCTCCATGCATGCATCAACTAAACTAGCACAACACAGTGTGCTACCAGCTGAAATAAACTTCAGATTATTTGTGGTTGAGACAAACCAGGAGCAGGTTTTGAAGGATTTCTGTCCTTCCACACACACTTTGTTACTGAGGATGTTCTGCTGAGCCACCATATGTCAGCAAACAAATCAGCTGCAGTCAGCAGCTCAATACACAGGACTGATCAATGACCCCGCCAGGAATTGTTACTGGTGGAGCTGCACACACACACACACACACACACACACACACACACACACACAGAACAGAATTAAATTGGGTGTGAGCACAGTGGGCTCTTGCTGAGTTCAGGCCAAACGCACGTCTTTTTTTTTTTTTTTACTGCAGACAAGGAGGCTTTTAGCAGAGCAGGTATTCCAATCTCTGCCTGCATCAGCCAAACCCCTACAAACACTCTCTTACTCTCTCTGCCACGCACACATTCACACACACAGGTTTTGTAAAATCGAAAAGGGCTGATGCAACTACTCTGCATCCAGGCTGAAGTGACATCACTGCAATGAAAGAAGAAAGCTCTCTATTCATTCTGTGAGCACGTCTCTGATTGGCTGGGAGGAGGAGAGTGATGCTAGCAGAGCGGTTGGAAAGGAAAGGAGAGCTCTCTAACCCCTCCTGTACTTATAACTCTATGGGAAGAAAAACACAAACACACTAAAGGATAAGACCTGTGTTATCACAGCAGAGAGCGGC